>LSSK01000856.1:0-35541 GCA_001969505.1 Zancudomyces culisetae | reverse complement strand
TAGGGTTGACTGGTTAAATAAAGTAAAACTTATTCCAGTAACAATCCCCCTCTATTAGCAGAACTTTTTGTAGGTTTAGTTGCGGAAATTTCCTGAGAAATTTTGTGCAAACTAAAATTACAACATTACGACAGGTTAGATGGCCGAGTTGGTCTAAGGCGCCGCGTTAAGGCCGCGGTCTCTCCGGAGGCGTGGGTTCGAATCCCACTCTAATCACAATCTTTTGGCATTTTTTGCACTTTTGTGGTGTTATCGAAACTTTTTGTGATATATCTATTTAATTTTAGTTGATAGTTTATTAGAGGGGATTTGCAAATGAATTTGTACAGTATTTTGAGTGTAGTAGTGAATAAAATATGTCATGGTTGGCATCTGGAATGTGTACATGGAGTGGAATACGGACACTACATGAAAACAGTCCTAAAATAAATACTAAAGAAGTATCCTTAGCATAATATAGAGAATACTGTGAAATGGTCTTGATTTGAACTTTCAGAGATAAAGCTTGTATGAGTTAACTGGGTATAAACTAGTGTTTAAATACTGGATGGTGAAGGGGTGTGAAAAAGGATAATTAAACTATCTTACTAATGCTCAGCACAAATAATATCTTGTGAGCATGCACACAAATAAAACATAAAGTATTGCACTGGGTATGGGTATATTATATCAGTTGCCAAGTGGTTTTGAATAGTTTAAAGCATACTCTTTTTGTTTACGGCTATATCTACAGATCCATAAAAAACCTTTTTTTACTTCAAAGAGAGTTGAATTTTTTATGATAGTTGCTTTGGCGAGTTTAAAACACGAAATGAATACATTTAACACAAAATAAACAAAAATTGTAAAAAAAAAAATAGCCAGATTCGCATTGATATTTTTTTTTATTCCCAGTTTAAGTATAGCGTAAATTTTTTTTTAGCAGTTAATTTGTTACATCCAAAATAGTTACGGATAAACATTAAAGAAAAAAAAGAAAAAGAAAAAGAGGGGTATAATTTATCTGGATGTAATTGAATAAAGATTTTTTGGAGGCAAGATTGATAGAACCAAGGGTCAAGAATTAAGAGAGTACACGATACTTTGTGGCATACATAAATTAGAATCAATAATCAAATGGGTCGAACTTTCTTGTTTTGATTAAGATCTAAAATACTAGTCAAAACTAAAAAAAAGGACTGTTATAATTCCACGTAAAAAGACTCGATAGACACAGATAGTTTCTAGGGGTTTGTAGACGAACCAACGCAAATAAGAAACAATAAGAAGAGTGGTATCCATTTTATTTGGTAAAAGTCGAGGGTTGAGCTGTACAAAAATACAAAAGGATTTCAAAAAGTAAAGTAGGGAAGAACAACAAAGAAAGTTTAAAATGGCGAGGGATGGAAGAAGACATGAGGAGGACGAAGAGGACGAAGATGTCATACGGTACAATAATGACGAGGAAGAGGAAGAAGAAGGGGATTATTCTGATACCGAGAGAATAGATGAGGAAGAAGAGGAGGATCTTGAGGATGAGGAGGCAGGAGAAGAGGAGCTCCGAAAAAGCGGGTTTATAGTGGATGATGAGGAAAATGAAAGTGAGGAGGATAGAGAGGATAGAGAGCGTAGAAGAGAGGAGAGAAAGCGCAGGCGAGAGGAGAGGAGGAGATTACGAAGAGAAAATCAAGGTAAGTAAAGAGAGCATGTCTGTTGCTACTAGTGTTTGAAAATATTTGAAGAATGGGTAAATCTAGAAATGAAATCATATTCAAAGATTTGAAATGTAAAATAATAGAGAGAGAAAGGGAAGATGAGGAACTGGATGAAGATGATCTAGAACTAGTTCAAGAAAACACAGGGATTCGCGTGATGCACGGAGATAAAGGAGGGAGAAGATTGCTGAGAAGAGGCAAGAAGAAAGTAGAGAGTGACAATAGTGAAGGAGAAGAGGAGAATGAAAGAAAGCTGAAGCGAAAGAGGGTGAGAGAGGAAGACGAAGAGGAAGTTGAGGAGGATGAAGAGGAGGGAGGAGGGAGGATGCGCAGGGGCGCTCGTGAAAGGAGGGGAAGTGACGACGAAGAGTACGGAAGGGGGCGGGGTAGAGGTAGGCGAGAGGATTTGGGCTTATTTGATGACGAAGAGGAAGAGGAAGATGATAGGGAAGATGAGCGCAGAAGAAGGGGCAGAGAGGACGCGAGAAGGCAAAGAGGAAGAAGGGAGCGACGGGAGGAAGGGTTGGAAGATTTTATTGAAGATGAGAGTGAGGGAGAAGAAGGGGGAAGGGAGAGAGAAAGAGAGAGACCAAAGAGGGGGAGAGCAGACTGGGGAGGATTTGGAGATGAGATAATGGAGGGGCTTGATGAGGATACAATGTATGATCTGTTGGAAATATTTGGCGATGGCACAGAGTATGATTTTGCAATGGAGGAGCGAAGACCAGAGGATGAGGTAGTAGAAAAAGAAGGGATATTGGATAGAGTGTTTGAGCCAGCAGAAATTGAGGCCAAGATGTTGACAACTAAAGATGAAGAAATCAGGGTTACAGATTGTCCCGAGCGGCTGCAAGAACGAGGATCAGGAGCCCAGATATATAGAAGAGAGCTGAGTGATGAAGAGATCGAGGAAGAGACAACATGGATACTGAGACAGCTGAATAGAAAGAGTGAAGGAGAGCATTATCAAGGACCCAGCCGAGCGATTATGGGGCACGAACGATTCTTGGCAGCAGTGTTATCAGTGCTGAAGCTGATGAGTCAAGAGTTTATGGAGGTGCCATTTATATATACACATCGAAAGGATTTGTTTGAAACGTCAGAATCAGGGGATGGAGAACAAGTAAGGGAGTGGCTTACACAGAGGGATTTGTGGATGCTTTATGACATGGATACGCAGTTTAGAGGGATTTTAGCCAAGCGATTGGAGTTGATGGCACAGGTGGCACGGGTGGTGAATGCTGGAGAGTGGAGCGGAGAGGATAAGGAGTATTTAGTACAGATGTTGGATGTGGCGATTGACACGGAGGAGTTGGTGGATCTGGAGGATTGGGTACAAAGTACGTTCCGACATGTTCTAGAGGGTAACGGAGGAGCAAGACAGGCATCGATGTACAAAAAACCAACGCAAAGTCAGCGGGCAAAGGGAGTGGAAAACAGTAAAATCCGAGGATTTGTAAAAGATGAGATGGGTATTACAGCACGCGAGTTTGGATATAATCTGCAAGGATTAGGTCGACATTTTGTAGACGACAGTGAGGTGCAACTAGTGCCAGAGGAGCGGATTGCACAATTTGTAGAACAAAACCCAGAGCTGGGTAGCGACAAGATAGTGATGCAGCAGATAGAGGAAAGCTTTGCACGGACGTTGGCGATGGAACCAAACGTCAGAAAGTATGTACGAACAAAGCTGAGCAGAGAAGGACATATAAGAGTGAGGCCTACAGCAAAAGGGGAGGTGGAGATTAGAGGAAGAGACCATAGTTATTATGCGTTCAAGTATTTGAAACCCAAACCAGTACGGGAATTTGCAAAGACAGTGCAGTTCCTGCAGATCTTGAAGGCGGAAAATGAAGGGCTGCTGAGCTATGGACTGACATTGGATCCTCATAGACGATTCAAGGCAGAGAAAGGTGGAGAGGGGCAAACAGAGGAAGGGGAGGAGGAGGAGAAGAGTTGGGCGGCAGAGCGAAGCAATGTAGTGGAGACATTGGTGCGAGGGATGCAGGTGCATTTGTGCTCAGACTCGGTACATGAGGCAGCAGAAGGGTGGAATGCGCTGCGAGTTAGGAGTCTGCGGCATGCAGTTTTGCGGTATTTAATACCAATGTCACAAAAGTGGTTGATAGACAAGTTGCGGGTAGAGGCAGAAACATACGTGAGCGAGCAGTGCGGTCGAGAGTTGGCAGCACATATAGATGTACAGCCACTACGAACCAGCCGGATGAGTGTTAACGACACTCCAAGAGTTGTGGTGGTTGTGGGAGGAGGGTTTGGTATAGGAAGAGGAGCGATTAGAATAGTGTTTATAGATGACCATGGGAGATATGTAGAGCATCGAGTTGCAGATACGCTGCGAGGAATGGCAAATGATATGTCAGGCAACAACATGCGGTATGATGGATCTGAGGACCTGCGGCTGATTCTGGAGAGAAGACAGCCAGACGTAGTTGCGGTTGCTGGAATGGAACCATCGACTTTTCGACTCCTGGAAGATGTAAAGCGGATTACTGAAAACCACACCGCGCTTACCAGTGATGAGATTCATGTAACACTAGCACCAGACAGACTGGCCAGGCTATATTACAACAGCGAAAGAGCAATGCAAGAGTTTCCTCACTTGTCAGCAGCCGAACGATATGCAATGAGTGTTGGTAGATGCTTGCAGGATGTATTGGCAGAGTATGTAGCAGCAGACAGAGAGTTGTTGGGGCTTTTGCTGCATCGGTCCCAACGATTGGTTCCGGTGGATCGACGGTGGGCGTTTCTGGAGCGCGAGTTGATTATTGCTGTAAATGCAGCAGGAGTCAACATCAATGATATTGCTCAGAGCCCACACAAGCAAAAGACGTTGTCGTATGTGTGTGGATTGGGGCCACGCAAGGCCCAGCTGATATTAAATGCACTATCTGGACCAGCTGGAACGTCGCTGATCGAGTCACGAAGCGATCTTATCTACCGAGAACTGGTAACCAAAAATATATTTGTCAATTGCGCATCGTTTCTGCGAGTTTGGCCAGCCCAAAGCGATATTTTAGATAGCACCCGAATCCACCCCGAAGATTATGATTTGGCTCGCAAAATGGCGGCTGATGCATTAGATGTTGAAGATGACGATGACGATGATCACAACTACTCGCGCAACCGGAGAAAGTATGACGATGGGCCATCTAGGTATGTCGCTGAGGTTATGAAACGAGCACCCGAAAAGCTAGATGATCTGATTCTGAGTGAATACGCCATGGAATTGGAAAAACGACTGTCTGTATCAAAGCTGTTTTGTCTGCGGTTTATCAAGCGCGAGTTACAACATCCCTATGCCGATTCCCGCCATATTTACCGCGATCCTGACCCCAAGGACGTCTTTGAGATGCTGAGTGGCGAGTCGATTGGCGATACTTTGCGTGAGGATGGTTCGACAATAGTCGTGGCCCAGGTAGCACGCATTCGCGACAAATTTGCCATTGCTCGACTGGATTCGGGCATCGACGGGTTCCTTAATGTTGCCAACATTGATGATCGTCGCGTTGATGTTGTTTCAGATGAGTTGAGTGTTGGCGAGACCATTACTGCCGTTGTAAAGAAAATTGATTTCGATAAGCTTACTGTTGATCTGTCCACCAAGCCATCTGATCTCCAGGCCGCCAAGGCTGTTCTCGATCAACCACCACAGGACTTTTTTGATCGCTACTTTGACTTTGAGGCTGACAGTATCTGTCGCTCCAAAAACAATTTGGAAAAGCAGATTTCGCAGATGATGCAGCGGTCCATTCCACATCCATTGTTTAAACAGTTCAACAGTCGCCAGGCCGAGAAGTTCCTTCAGCGTCGTAAAGTTGGCGAATGTGTTATCAGGCCATCGTCCTTGGGTCACAGCTACCTTACCATTACTTGGAAAATTGCGCCCGGACTGTACCATCACATTAGTGTGCAGGAATCCGACAAGCCCAACAATAACGAGCTGGCTCTAGGCCGGCTTCTGATGGTACGCAATCAAAAGTTTTCGGATCTTGATGAATTGCTAGGTGTATATCTGGACCCATTGATTCGGAAGTTTGAGGAGGCGAGACGTTATCCCAAGTTTTACAATCCCGATACAGATCCTTCATACCGCCATCAATCGTCTTCACACCCAGAGCAACCGGCTGATCCTGATCCTTCCGATCCAAACGAGTCTGCACAAGCAATGCAGGACCGTTTGGCTCGCCACGCTAAGCGGTATGTGTCACGAATTGAGCGGCATCTAGACAATGCAAGTCGGGCAACTGGAACTGGCAGTTATTTGCTAGCCTTGGATTATGAAAACCCTGGGTGTTTGGCCATCCATTTCAAACCCAATCCCAAAGCTGCGCTTGTCAAAAAATGGGTTATAAAAGTTCGTCCTAATGAGTTTTGCCTGGGTGATCGTGGTAGATATCCAAATGTTGGTACTCTAATCAATGGATTCAAAACTATTGCTGCTAATATTTCTTCTGCAAATCAAAACTCTGCTCCTACTAGACCTTTCCAACAACTTTCTTCTCATTATAATCATCCACCACCACCACCTCCTCCACCTTCTCAACATCAACAGCAACATCAACAGCACCACCATAATTACCATCATCAACCACCGCCACCGCCACCTCCTCATACTGCACCTTATCCTTCTTATTACCACCACCACCAACAATAAACTCTATTTCTCACCCCCCCCCCTCCCTTTCCCATTCCATTTCATTCCTTCCTTTCTTTTTTTCTATCTTTATTTATTTACACAATTATTCTTTATTTATAAAATAAATATATAGGTCTATCATATCCTTTATTACTACTAGTTTGGTTTAACACCTTGAATTTCTTGAAACCAATCTCACTACTAACTAAAATCTTTGGAAAATCTTCGGGTCTGATTTTTAGTTGATGGTAATTTTGGCGCAACTCTGAATTGGTTTTGCTAGCTTTATAATACCCTTTCCAATCTTGTGGTTCAAAAATAAAGTATCCACTACTACCACCAATATCGGTGCTTTCCTTTAGACTATTATACACTTTTTTAAAAAACTTTATTATCCCTTCATCCAGATTGTTCAGGTGAATCCACTTGCTAACATTGAGTGCCATTATAACATCATACTTGTCTTTGCTACCTTGTTCATCACCTTCCCCTCCATTTCCAGAAACATCTGCTTCTTGATTATTGGTGTTGTCTAGCCATGTAGTGTCGTCATTAACCCAATCGGCTGCATATAGAAACACGCGATCCGCCAACGAATTGTTTGTTGAATTTTGGCCGTGTTGGTGCGGAATGGTGCCAAACAATATTGGCATAGAAATTGGATAGTGCTCATCTTCATAGCACCTCTTTTCATCACGTTCCCACTCCCTATCCTGTTCTTGTTCATTTTCTTGTTCATTTTTACTAACAGCACTTTTTTTTTGGTTTATTAGCGGCCGAGTTAATGAATTCTCAAAATACAGATTTTGTCTAGCAGTACGAATCAGGCTATTATCGATATCCACACCAATAATCCGTTGTATATTGGTACGTTTGGCCAGTTCGATCGCTACTGCGGCGGTATTACAACCGATATCCAAGACCTTTGCTATTTTATTCGCAAACAATTTGTTGTTGGAGCATCCGGTATTGCTAGACTGCGGAGTTGTTGTGACTCGAATGTTTAGCAGTGTTTCTATCCTGAGATCACTGCTAGTTGTACAGTTTTCTAATATATTCTGGTCTAATTCTTTATTTAAATCCAAATTTAAATCCAAATCCGAATCCAAATCCATCCTGGTCTGCAATGAAGGTTGAGCTTGTTTTTGATTGTCCCGTGTCTTGTTTTCACCTATACCGCCTGTACTCGGACCTCGCTTTCCAGGATTCAGCGTTTTGAATGCAGCCTTTCTCTTGCTGTAGTAATTTGGATAGTTTCCATACCGATACTCCTCCGCACGTTGCGTGCCTTTTTTCTTTTGTTTGTCCCTACGATTGCTCCCATGGCCATTTTTTGGCATTTTTTGCTTTTCTTTATTGTTTTCTTCCTAGCTTTTTTTGTTTATTTACAATGTAGCTTTATTCATAGCATGTAATTATTGACGAGTGATCTTTGTAATTCACCCAAACTCTATTATTTTAGATTCCTGGAGGTGAGATGGGTGGAGTCAGCGGGAGTTACTTGGGAGGAGAAAAATAAAGCTTGGAAAAAAATAGTGGGCTATATTTTCAGCATTTTCAGTATTTGCAGTATTTTCAGCATTTTTTATTGCTTCATAAAGTGGTTTAAGAAATTTCACGACTGAAGATTTGTTTATTTGTTTATATTTTTTTTTCCCCTTTTTGAAATCAAAACCAATTTATTTTTGCTCGCAGTTTATCAAATATGCGTTTATATGACTAAAGATTAGAACAAAATTACAAAATATAATCACAAGTTTACGTATATAGGCACTAAATCTTTTTTGTTTTACAAAGCCTCCCTGCTTCTTTGGATTAATTCTCCTTAATTTTACCATTAAACTTTAATCATTCGCCTCCTTACAATCTAACTTACCAGTCACCATTCAACCACTCATCACTCATCATTCATCACTCATCACTCTCCTTCCACATCATCGCTGGTTTCCTTTTAATTTCCCCATTAAATAGTTAAATTTGCAACCGATTAAATTAACTACAGGGGATAAATAAATCTCAACATTGTAGACTGCTTCAAGTTTTTCACTGATGGTCGCCCTTTTTTTTTCCTTGTTTTTTCTTTTTCCTTTATTCATGATTATTATTCGATCAACTAAACACTTATAACAAACACCCCGAGCGCTAATAAATCTACGACTACTCTAACCACAATTAAAAAAAAAGACGAAAAAGAGTAAAGAATAATAAGGGATATCTTAAAACACAAAATAGTACTTTCTAAAACACTAGTTCTGCAAGACTGCTTGGATTTGTTTCCCACCAATTTTTTTTTTGAACCAGTTGTTTTCGTTTTACAAGATATTGGAAATATACTACAGAAGGTTTATTTTTACACTTTCTTGACTTTTTTTTCTTCATATTGTCAAACCTAAACTGGTACTAGCAAAATCATTTTGGTGTCTTAATATTGTAAATTACTTTTACTCCTTTCTTTTTTACTAACACTCAAATCTCCTGTATACATAGTCAAAGCCAAAATTTAATCGATAGATAGACGACTGAAATAGTGAAAAATACCAATCAAAGAATTCGTATTGCACAAAACACAATGTCGGTGTCCTATGCCAACTATTCAGCATCAAAAAACCACCAGATTCATGTCTTAAAACCAGGACGATACCAATATGATTACAGCGCCCCGGAGCCGGTAAAAGTGGTGAATACACCACCAAGGGTTCAAATGTCCAAGCCCAAAAGCAGGATACTGTCGTACACAATTCCTCTAGATTCGTACACACAACTCAGGCAACAATCTCAGTCGCCCCTTTCATCTGGAACCCACACAACTCATCCAGAAAACTCGACCAATGAGGGTCATGTACTGGGTGTCAACTCAATCTTTGTTTCCGATATCCCCCAGGATATCAATCTAAACGAACAATGTGGAATCGACGACAACACATGCTTCGAAAATTTGATGTTTACCGCCGGCCGCGATGGTGCTGTGAAAATGTGGGGTCTTGGAAAAGACTATGAAAACAAAAAGGTAATTGCATTTATATACTCACACGTTTTACACGGTAACTATATCTGGTATCTCTATCTTCAAGTTAAAATTTTTCTACTAAATATATAATATAGAGAATTAAATTTCTCCAAAAATCATCGCACCATGTTGATTGGGTGAATAGCGTGCTGGCTATCGATGGAGGTAGAAAAGGTAGCATCGTTTTCCTTAACTGTATTTCAACATATCTCGTACTATTATTCAGACTCTGTATTTACATATTTAAAAAAAAAATCATCAAAATATAGTTATATCTGGTTCCTCTGATTCTGGAATCAGGTTGTGGACGCCATTCGATAACGAAGGAAGCAGTACAATTAGTCACATCGGATCACACGAAGACTACATAAAGACGCTGAAATTCTGTGAGGATTCACAAAGGCTCATAAGTGGTGGGTTGGACTCGTACATTCATGTTTGGGATGTAAACAGAGACGGGAAAATGAACCAGACGGGGAATCCAGTCCAGAGTTTGGGCTTAGATAGTTCTATATATGCACTTGACTGTAATTGTGCAGGAACTGTTGTTGCATATGCAACAACCGATAAGACTGTTGGATTATGGGATTTAAGATCTAAAGCGAGTACAGGAACCTTGGTAGGCCATACTGATCGCGTCAACACGGTTTTGTTGTCTAAAGATGGTGAGCTTCTTTTAACCGGTTCTTCCGACAAATCAGTCAAGTTATGGTCTATCAAAAACAAACGATGTATTGCCACATACTCTCTGCACGCCTCTTCAGTTTGGTCCCTGATGTCCTTGGACCCTCGGTTAGAGGTGTTTTATTCTGGAGATAAGGAGGGGAATATAATGAAAACAAAGACATTTGAGGAATTAGATATAAGCCTGGCGCTTGGTAAAGAAAAATACGGAGTATTGCAAATAGCTTCTCAAGGTGACTGTGTCTGGACGGCAACTAATGGACCCGAGCTAAACTGTTGGCGAGATTCAAATGATATTAATCGTTTGGAAGCACATGGTACAGGTATTCACACTGAAATATACAAAGAACCGTCAGCCGCTTTTGAAAAGCCAGACGTATACAATGTTCCTGAAGATGAAGAAGCAGAAATAAAGGAGAACGAAGTGGTGGATAGTAAATCTGGTAAATCTGAACCAGAGCTAGACGCAAAATCAGAGACAAAATCACAGGTAATTGGTACTCCAGAACATCGGGATGGCACAAAGCCAATACTCTCAATTCACGGGCCTCCGGGTATTCGCAAGTATGTTATGCTGCAGAACAAACGACAAGCGCTGGCTGTTGATGCTAAGGGTGTGATATCATTGTGGGATTTGATAGAAGCTAGATGTATCAAAATCTTTGGAAGTCAATGGGGAGCTGACCTCGATCTTTTGGCTGATTCCTTGAACCAACCAGTCCAAAGGCTTCCAACGTGGTGTACTCTAGATACCAAGCTTGGAAGGCTCACTGTTTCCATCAATTTAAGCAAGAATACCAATGTAGATACTGAGGTTTATCTGGATCAACTGGATAATATCGACCATGAAGCAAAAGAGAAAATGCTAAATGCTGGGTACGAACGCATATATCTTCTTCCCTGGGTCATCAAATGCCTGTTTAACAACTGCGTGTTTCAAAAAAATAGCATTGAAACCGTATCTTCGTTAAGTGAATGGGTATTGAAAAATCCACTAGGTGATCAAAGCACTGTTTCTGAGATCCAGAAAGCCTACACAGGCTCATCGTTGTATCCACACCTGTTTGATTATACTGTTGATTTGGCGACTGTGCCCACCGAGGCCCAGTTGGCTCTAATCACGGAAGCACAGGCTGCCAAAACACAGAACAGCAGCGAATCGAGCGAGGGAAAAGGCAGTGCTAAATCCTTTTTCTCCAAGATTTTTGGGTTCAAGCAAAAGAAAAAAGTGCAAAAGCAAACCTCTCCTCCAAACCACAACGGGAATGCAGCCAAGCAACCAGGCTTTGCGGATACATTTGGTAAAAAAAGCGCGTCACCGACCGCTACTGCATCTAAAAACATAAAAGGAACAGCCGCACCTCAAGGTAACAGTTTGAATACAAATACAAATGCAAATGCTAGTGTAAATACGGACGCAAATGCAGATGCGGATACTTATGTGGTTTTACCTAGTAATCAAAATTCGTCATTGCACAGATCGGAAAAACCAGTTTATAAAAATATTGTTGAACTTGAAATGATTGAGCGTGTTGCTAGGTCCATATGCGAACCCCAAAATCCACCTTATGCTTTGAATTCGGCACACTCCCCCACTACTAGAGCCATTGCAATGTATCCAATCCATCCAATGCCACAAAATATCGAAATTGCTGTTTACCAAACATACACTCTGAACTCAGTAATTCCCAAGTGTATCTACTTTGCCCCCCTCTCAAATCTCACCACCAAACTGCCCATATTTGCAAAACATATTGTATCTGACAGCCCCTACTTTACTTTGGCCTTGAGTTTTTCTTCATGGACACACGAAATTCTTCTCCACAACAGACTTTCGTACTTCTTTACTTCCTCGCCAAAGCTGAATTTTACATTGAGACCATATCCCTCACCACTCCAACTTCCAGTGCTGGATCACAAATACAACGTGTTATCTTCTCACCAGATGCTTAGAGTCTTAAAAGTTTCCGAGTACATATTTACTGTCTTGGAACATGCCCCTTTCCCTCTCGCATATTTAACCTCCTTGGCCGCTCATTTATTAGCAGCTGTAAGTGCTGTTATCGAAAACAAAAACACCATCACCTCGGAGGACTGTATTACTTTGGATTTGTCTCTGGATCTTGATGACTCCACAACAAAAGAAACGGATGTGAGTTCTACCGATTCAAATGGTAATAAAGACGAAAACTGCATTTATGAGTTCCTACTAGAGCAACTTGAAAACAAAATTTTACTTGGTGAACGGTTGGCTCTGCGTTCTCTAAGTGATATCAGTGATTTTCCTTTAACCGCAGTTTTATACAAACACATCAAAGTTACTAAAATCAGCAACTCCAGTTTGAACTCTGCTCCACCTGATGCTTATACCTTGGAAATACTGGACCACACCAATCTTGTTTCTACCTTGTCATCGTTCTCCTTGTCAAAGAGCCTTAGTACCTTTTACAAAACCTCTATCACTGCTACCGGGTCTAAAAACACAACCCTAGAACAACAGTCTGTACCACAACCCGATGTACCTGTGTCAGCAAGCTCGAGCTCATCTGATCCAGTAACACTCTCTGAAGCACACAAGGCCTGTCTGTACAAAATATCATATCTATTTGTAGACTTTTTTTGTAAGGATCTCTTGATTGAAGATCCGCTGACCACTCTATTGACCATCAAATCACATATTTGGAAATCTAATCAGGATATAGTCCTACAGTATAAGTGGAAGCCGTTTATTTCAGATAGAATTAACCGTCGTTGATTATTACTCTCTGATTATTTTATCCCTAGCCCTTTTCCTATTTTTTCAGATATTCAGCACTTTTATTTTTCACTTTATTATTTGATATCACCAAACCATAAATTAATTACAATCCAAGCCCTTTTTCTTTTTTTGTTCTTTTTTTTTTGTAAGTTTCGCCCACTTTTTAACCATTTAGCCACAATAGCTGTTGTAAATGTTAAATATTTAGTTGGTTACGAAAACCTATCACACACAAAGCTAATAAACCAAATCTAACTAGTCAGTTGGAACACAAAACAATAATAACAAACACTATAGAAATCACCCCACCTTCCCTGCCACCTACATTTTTTTATTCTAGACAGTTCCCTTCTTTTTTCCAAATATTGTAAATAACTTTTTGAGACCCTTTTTCTTCTTAGGCGCTGTCTTTTCATCCACACCATCACCATGTTCGGGTATGCCAACACCACTGGCATAAGCAGGCCTTGTTGTAGTACTCATCTCTTCACCTTCTTCACCTTCTTCCTCACCTTTTCCTTCCTCTCCCTTTCCTTCTTTTTTTTGTCTGTCATAATCAATAGTAACACCACTTCCATTTCTCGTTTTGTGGCTACCAGACTCATCAATCAGTGAAGACGGCTCTTCATCGTGTGTGTCCCCATCTTTTTCATTTAATGTTAATAGTGTGGCATTATCATCTTCGGTACTGATGTAAGCTTGGCTGTTTCGAGTGTTTGGGTTTGATCTTCTTGGTATGAACACACCACCCTCCCCCTCTTCTTCTTGCCTCCCCCTCTCCTCCTCCTCCTTTTCTTCGCTGTTTTTCATTTGAGGAACTTCTTGTTCAGCCATTATCATTGAAGAAATATTTTGGGTTTCATTGAGTGTGTTTCTTTTATCACTTTCATCATCACCATCATTTCCTCCATCGGTGTTATATTCGTTCTTGTTTCCTACTAGCTCCCACCCATTGTTTATGCTTTGTGCCAAAAGATATTCTCCAGATTCATCTCTTTCATTTTTAGGTTCCTTCTCTTTCGCACCTGTATCTTCGTTTATGCTTTTCAAAAAATGTGCCCTGTTAGTATCTTCCTGCAATTCTGAGATGTTCTCAGGAAGTGATCTTTTTTTATAACTGAGCTTAGATTTTCTCCTAAAAAGTAATTCTTTAAGTGCATCACCAGCACTTTTTCGCTTATGCCTATCTACCCCGGTACCATCATCAGTCTCGTTTCTATCACGCTCAGTATTCATGCTAAAATCACTGGAATAGTCTGAGTGTGGATGTGCTCTTGGCATCCTACCATCCATCGAGTCTACTACATCAAGGCGTTTCTTATTTTCACTATCCCTGTTTGTGAATAAAGATGTAATCATCGACTTTCTTGATGATTTCTTTCTCTTACTTGCTTTACTTTTTCTTTTTCTTTTATTTTTACTCCCACTATCCACGCTTTTCTCTACATCCTCTTCAATGTTTGCCGCGGTTTGATCAAAACTAGAATCACTACTAAGATCCAAAAAGCTTGCCTTGTATCTAATATCACCAGAAGGCATGTTTTCATGATCCTTACCATTAACACTGTTTGTTCTAGCTGCAGTAGCTTGTGCTACACCATCAACCTCTTTGGGTGCCCCGATTGGGTAGCCTAGCATCTGGGTGTGCTCGGCCTCCTTTGGTACACCTGTATCTATTTTATATAGGTTTTCTTATTTTAATACTAATTTTTGTTAACCAAATTTATACTATATAGATAGTATTGACGCCTTAGTCGTCGATATCACGGTGTCCGTTAGAAATATCCACGCCTTTACCCTTTTCTTTATAATAGGGTATAAATGTATTCTCATACTTATGGTTTAAGTAGAATGACTGAACAACTCCATTAGTTACACAAAGTTTAAAAGACTCGGTATGTAAATAAACCTACCTGGAGCTACATCCCTTTGTTCTGCATTAGCATATTTGGCTATGTCCACCTCGGGTCCGGGGATTTTCTCATTGTCGTTTCTCTCGGGTTCAAGTGCCTTCTCACCATTTTTACTATCATCCGAAATGACTTCTCCACCAACATAATTTTCAACAACCCCACCAATAATATCATTTTCGTAACTTTCTTTTGGAGTTTCTACATCCTTGGATTCCTCATTGCCTAGTGGCACCAACTCTATCCCATAGCCACTTATTTGCAATACTCTTTGTTTATCATTGCTATCCGTTTTTTCTGTATCTGTGTGTGTCTTATTGGTGTCTTCGTGGTTGGAATTTTCGTTTGTACTATCCAATGGACCTGCGGTGAGAATATCTCCAAAAACCCGCTCTTCCTTGTTTATAACCTGTTCCTCATTTCTTTTGATAGCGCTCCCTTCTTTTCGCTTGTCTTTTCTTGGAGTTCTTTGCCTAATAATCTGCTCATCAATTTCCTTGTATACAAGCTCCTCTGGTTTATTGCTGACATGATATTCACCTGTGGCACCAACATCCAAAACTACCTCATCAATCCACTTTGTTTTATTTACCAACTCTTGCCTCTGTTTGGCTATTTGCTCACTGAGTAGATATTTATAACTTTCCACCCCTTGTTTAGACAGGGGGTCGGCATCATGCCCGTAATTATCCTCGTGTACTTCTTCAAATTCAGAATCTGTAGAACACATCGAACCTCTTTTATTGACTTTTTTGTAATATATAGGACCATTTTTTTTCTCATATTCATCTCTTTGTCTCTCAGAAAAAAACACTCTTCCTTGGGTTTCATCTCCAACCTCAGTGCTATAAAAGTCGGGCTCAAACTTGCGGGCTTGGGCTCTTTCGTCTTTTGTCTTGGCTGCATTTTTTGCATTCAAATGATTAACAAGACTGTTTTTCTTCTCTGGAATCAGTAAACTTGGTTTCTTAACGCCCTGCCCATCTTCAGCCTTGTTGTTTTCTGTAGACTCCATTCCCATAGAGATAAGCTCAAATATTCCCATCAACTCTTTTTTATTCTCCCTAGAGTTCAGGGCAAGTTTATCTCTTTCTTCTTGTAGCTTTACTTTCCTCAACTCTCTTTCCTGTCGCTCCTTGGATACATGTTGCTCCAATGTCTCTTCAGGGCTTGCCAGCTGACCCATTTCATTCAGAAACCCCAGTTTGTATCCCTGGGTCCCTTTTCCTCCGTCATTTTTCTTCTCGTTGGTTCCCTGTCTTTTAAATCTTGACTTTCGCGAGTCATCCCCTCTTAAAACTGATTTTTTATAGTCCTTTTTTTGTAGAAAGTCAAGAAAATTCAGAGAATTACCTCCCTCATCAGGAACCACATTATTATCTTCCTCTTCGTCGTCTGACCCTCCACCCAAGAGCTCTGCCAAATTGAGAAGTCTCTTGGGCTTTTTCTTTTCAGTTTCTTTTTTCTCTTGTGCAGCATCTTTTGGCTTGAGATGTTCCACAAACTTCAAATCAGTTGGATCCTTGCTACTGAGTTTGAAACAAGCCTTAGATCTTGCCCCAGGAATCAGCTTACTTCCAGGCTCATTTTCCCATATTCTTCCTTGTTTATTTTTAAGTTCTGGTTCAGATCCATAAACTTCATAGTTTTTTACAATATCCTCTAAGTTATCAATATCCAAATCTAAATCTAAACTTAAATCCAAATCCGGAACCTCATTTCTACTCCGTGTTGTTGTTGCACCACCATCAACAAGCGAAATTTCCGCATCCCCGATATCATTGTCTATAGAATTAAATGAACATATCGAGCCGTATCTATCATATTTTTTTGATAGCTGCTTTTCAAAATTTTCAACATGATCATAATCCACTTTGGATTCTCTTTTATATTTCTTTATTAGCTTTTTAAAATCCGTCTCATCCTGCTTGGCTAGCTCCCTTTTGCTCTTTTCATATGCATTTTCTTCACTATTTTCCTCCCCAAGCCCAATCTTCTTCATAGTATCATGCACCTCTTTATCCCTTGAAATGCTGTATTTGTTCTTTTCCCGCTTTGCATGTGGTTCGTGAACAGCAGTGACCATGTCACCCTGAGCCACATACTTCATGAGTTTTGGATGCCCCAAAACATTTTTTATCTTTCTCAGCTCTCTCTTTTCTTGTTTAGAATACACAGGATCGCCCAGAGTCAATTCTTTATAATCGAAATTTTCTATCATTATTTTTTTTTAACTTTCTGGGTTATCTACAAGCTTTTCTGCATGAACTTCAATAATTTCTAGAGTTAGTAATTGTACACCATTAGGTTGGCGGTACTGAGTTTTATTTCTATATCTTTTATTGAAAAAAATATCTATACCTAAATGATGAATTCAAACGACAAAAGCAGAATCATTTTAATATATTAAGATATCAAAAGCTGTTATTAAAACAAAATTATATTTTCCCTTTTTATTTAGGACTCGCAATGTAACGCATTTTGAATTTGCATTTTTCAAAATCGTCACCAAACATCTTTCCTCTTCCATAAACATATTTAAACCAGCTGGAGGTAATGTAATATTAGATGGAATAGGGTACCACTAGTTTAATTTGGCTAATTGATTACGATATACATCAACAATAAATGGGTATGATACCACTGGTGCGATATTAGCCATTTGTTTAAACCGATAACACACCTCACTCAAGCTTTGTTTTTATCTATTCCTCTCCTCTCCTCTCATGTTTTTCTTCTTTTGGTAAACACATAATTTGTCTCGTAAAAAACAGCGGGTTCTGTAGTGAATCAAGTTGAGTAATCTTATTTAAGTTCCAATAGAGTATACCAAAGAGTATTTCTGATTGCTTTTATTTGCAGAACTCTTGCCTTGGTTTTGCGGAATAATCTATTTTTTGCCAAACAATTCAGTGCTAATTATACTTACCCACAAATCTCGCATTTACAATTTTATTGATGTATGATCTGTTTGTTTATCAAAGATTTATGCATTCCAGTTTGTCCACCAACAAAATAATGAAAAAGAAAAGTCTTACTACGTGTAGGCGAATAGATATGTCTATTTTTAGAGAACGAGTATTCGATTAGCCTAAAACAAGGTTATGAATAATAAACAAATATTTGGAAATACTGGATTACGAATCACAGGCAAAGGTAGATAAAATAAAGAATGTATAATTCCCAGAATTATTATGGACACTTCAAAAGCGCGAAGGAGCGAGAGCATATCAATCTATCCGTATTGCAATTTTTGACATTACCAATTATCTTGTTTGACTAATTGTTGCACTTCTCTAACCATCGTGATGAGTTATCCAAGACAGCACCGGAACGCACAGTTGCACCAGAAATGTAATCTTTTTTTTATTTTGAACGCAACTTCTGATATTAGGAGATCAAGTATCTATCGCTAGTACAGCAAAGAATGGAAAGGGGAAAGTGGGTTAAAGTTAAAATTGAACGATTGTTTATGTGGTATATCCTGAGCTTATTGTGAAAGAATGGCACGAAACAAAAATACTCCATACCATTTATGATACACTTTCATTATACAGTATCTGTTATAAAAATGTAAGGATCTGACCCCCAAGTCCCAGTAAGCAGTAGGTGATCTAATCTATTTGGTCACCATTAAAAAGGGGAAAAGTGTGTTTACTCAGAATCCCCTCCTCCTTCATTTACCAACTCTCAATAACCTATGCTTTTAGATAGTTGCATGAATTTAAGATCCACCTCAATTTACATGCACTAGCCAATTTTGACGTCAAATGTATTATTTCTCTCTTTCTATCTATCATAATAGTATGATATACTAGGTACGACTTCAGAACTAAAATAAATAAATAAAAAAGCGACGTGGTGACCTGAAAATCCACAACAACCGTTTACTTTGATATTAATGCAAAGGAACGCAAGATGATTTTAATGGCTCGCATTTTTGATGCTGTCAATAATTGCTGTAACAATAAAAAATTAACAATACACTGTCCTGATGAATTGTGTTATTTCTTGTAAACAACATAATTTTGAATGGGATTTCATTTAACGATAAATGCGTGTATTTTTAGAAGGAGGAGGGTATTCAAAGTATTTTAATAGAAAGAGGTGGACGTGTATAGCAAATGGCAACAGTACCATGAATAAGTTTAATAGTGGATAAAATCAAGATGTGCATAAATACTACGCCACGACGGCATCTCATAAAATGTTAACAGGTTGTTTTTTTTTGTATTTGACACATCCTGCTGTATAATAGATATCCCGAGTTACATGATGCTCTGAAGCAAAATTGTTTTTGTTTGTAACTTTTTGTTCTAACTATTGCAAAAATCCGATTACTTGATTTTTGCTCCTAACCACTAGAATTTCCCAAAATTAAAAAACCAAACTTAATTATTAGATTATAAAACATTTCCCAACAAAAATAAAAAGAGTTCTCTAAAAAGTGTATTGGAAATAATTAAACCAATTTTAGAAAAGCAGTGTAAGAGAAACAATACACATGAATCTAAAGTTTTCTTTGCGCTTTTTTCAATAAAAATGGATGAAGAGCTAGACAACTTACGGGATGAAAAGGAAACGCAAGGCAACAGCGATGAACAACAAAACAGCGAGCAGCTTTCAGAAAAATCAAAGGAGCCTTTTTCACAAAGCACCTTGATTGAATCTACCTGTACCGAAAACGAGCACGAGAAACCAGTATATATTACAAAAGATTTGGTTGAAAACTCACAAACTCTAAAAGTTGCGGGAGAAAGCAGTGTACAAATAGCAGACAGAAATAATTCTCATTTACAAGTAGGAGATGGGAAATCCAACCCCAAAACTGGAACAAGTAGTATTATTTTTCAATCTCGAGATCGGACCTCTGGGAATGCTCACGAGTACTCAAATATTTTTAAAATACAAGCTGGGGAAATGTATTCTGGAAGTAAATCTCCAACCAAGCTAGGCTCATTCTCTTCTCTGAATAATTCAAACTCCAAGGCACAAAAAAAAGAGACTAGAAAACGTGCCTCTGCGCCATATACGCAAGAGTGGGACGGTAAGTAATATGTCAAAACACTAAATAAACATGGCGGTTTTCTTTATGTTGAGTCAAAAAATATATATATCACGTTGAAATTGACAACAATAATGACCAAATTACACCCCTGAACATGATGCTATAGAAATCCAAAAATCAGGGGAAACTCTAGAGAGAGTGTCTAGTGGCGAAACGATACATGAAATGAACGAGGGTCCAGGTACGATCATTACCTTAAAAACCGGTTATCTCTTATTTTATAAATCACTATACCGATATATGTGTATACAACTAATAGTTACTCAGTTGAACCCAATCAGTAATGGTAAGTCTGCCTCCGTAATGTCTGGTAAAGAGAAATATAGAGCCGATGCAGTAGACATTTCAAGAGCAGCTACCTTTACAAAATTCGATTCACTCAAAAGAAAGCGGACGGGGGGATCGGAGGAAAACTTGATCGAAAATGATGAGGTAAAGGTATCAAAAACGGAAATGTATTTAGAACCTGATCATACTGATATTGACACGGCAAAAACAAGTCCTACTGGCACTGAGTACGGTGGTGGGAAAGTTGCTTCAAAAAACAGCAGCTGTATCTCGAAACCGATAATTTTTGAGAAGTCCACCGATAGTAATAAACGTGAAGACGAAAGTGTAGATGTAAATGTAGATTTAGAGAGCGTAAAAAAAGAAAAAATGGAAACCAAAGCGTCTCCCGAGCTGGGGGTTGAAAAGTACCTCAAGTGTCCAATATGTTTAGAACGGATAAAAGAGGCGTTTATGACCATCTGCGGACATACATTTTGCTATGTTTGTATCAAAGATCACCTGGAGTTTGAAGATGATTGCCCATGTTGTCACACAGAAGTATCAGAAGAGCAGCTTTTTCCAAACTTTGCACTTAATCGGATTACGGAGGATATAGAGGTGTTTGCGTCCATGCGCGATATGAAACGTAACTATATTAGGAGCGGGGAGGAGCTAATTGATAATGTCGAAAAGATATTAAAATCTGGATTTTACTTGAGCAAGGAGCATGTAGAGTGCTTGCTAGAAATAGTTGGAAATAAATGGAGAGAAGTGGATGGTAAAACCACGGAGCTGCAAACACGACTAATGAGGTATTTTCTTATTTTGCTACAGAAAAGCAAGGAAAGAGAGCTCAAGGCAGTGAATTTGGAACTGAAGTGTGTAGGAAACGATCTACAGTCACTATCGTCGCAAACCGATTTGATGAATACGGTAAAGCCCAAGGATGTGGCACAGGTGCCAGCGAGCAAGTTGATTGATCAACTAGAGCTAGGACCCAACTCTACAGATGATTGTGGGGTTGGGCTAACAGATTTACAAAAAAAACGGATAATAGATCACTTTGATGATCTGAAAGATTTGTATTTTGGAACCAGAGGCCCTCCACCTGCGCTAACATCAAACAGAGCCAACTTATCAAATACACTTAACAGGATATCCAAACATACACAATTTGTTCCTAAAGCTACGTTCAGGTACGGCGATAATTCTCTGGGCTCTGCGATTGTGGCTAGCATTGAATTTGATAAGGATAATGAAATTTTTGCGGTTGCTGGCGTTACTCGAAAAATCAAGCTTTATTCTTATGAAAAAGTGCTTCAGGATGCGGAGCAGTGGGCAACAATAACTAAGTACAGCAAAAACCGTGTTTCGTGGCTTCGAAAAAACCAGGAAATTCTCGAAAGTAATAACCATCTGTCTTATACGGATGAATTTTACCCATTCCAATCGGACATAAACAACGATGAATCAGCAGTTTCTTCACAGCATGAGAGCTTTAATGGCTATTCAACGCCAAAATCTGGATCATCTTCTGCAGACCACAGCGTAATATCGCCCATTTCATGTTCACTTACGATTAGCAACCGATTTAAAATAAGCTGCCTTTCCTACAGCCCAGCAAAAAAGTCACAACTGGCTTGTTCAGATTACGAAGGTGTTGTGACTCTGTGGGATTGCCGCACTGGTACTTCTACAGCCCAGTACAATGAGCATGAAAAGCGTGCTTGGTCTGTTGATTTCTCGACTGTTGCACCAACACGGCTATGCAGTGGGGGTGACGATGGCAGGGTTAAAGTTTGGTCTACCACGTCTCGGTCTTCTGTACTAACTCTTGAAGGGAAGGCAAACGTGTGTTCTGTTAGATTTAGCCCATCTGATAGCAATCTGCTTGCTTTTGGTTCTGCAGATCACAACATTCATTGTTATGATCTACGACAGCCCAAGAATCCTCTGTATCTCCTTTCTGGGCATAAGAAAGCTGTTTCATATGTAAGGTTTCTGTCAGACAATAGGGTAGTTTCTGCTTCGACAGACAACACTTTGAAACTGTGGGATCTGGCTTCTCAAACTGACTTGCGAACATTTGTTGGCCACACCAACGAGAAGAACTTTGTCGGCCTAGCCATTTCTTCGTGTGGTGACGACTGGATTAGTTGTGGAAGCGAGAATAATGTAGTTTATACATACAACAGCTCCCTATCAAAACCCGTACTTACTTATAACTTTGATGGTTTACAGCCTGAGGACAGATCCACTCGAACCACTGGTCCTGACAAGGACAATTTTGTCAGTGCTGTTTGTTGGAAGAGGGATTCTGACACCATGATTAGTGCCAACAGTACTGGTTTGGTTAGAATTTTGAAACTGTGTTGATTTTCGGCCTTCACTCACATCTTGCTGCTTTGGAGCATTTTTTAGCCGTGTAAAACTTTGTTCGGTTACCACAGGCGGGGAGCGAGTATGTAAACCACCATTCATTCCCACCACCATCACAACCGCATTTACCAATAGTATTTTTTTATTTGCAAGGCTTTTTTCAAGATACCAAACCTTGATTTGATCCAAGGGATTTATTTCATAAACTAACTTTGGTTTTTTCTTGACGATTTTACACCACGGTTATCCACAAATGCATTTTAGAATATAAATGAATAATTATGATTAATGTGTAGCTGACAAACCGAGTTACAAAAACGGATTGCAATACAATAGTTACATTAAAAAAAACTATAATAAGTGTTAAATACTAAATACTGAATGCATATGTGCTAATATCTTTCGACGTCGTAACTCTGGTCCTGCTGAATTTTTTCCTTTTCTTTCGCTTTCCGCGCCTCTCTTTTCATCAGCCAAGTAAAAAATATTGTTGACAACACCATGTAAATTCCCAGCCCAATCATAAAGTATATTTCGTTGCCCATTCCTTCGTTTTTTTTGCCTCCTGTATCATCCATGCCGGCATCTGCATGCTTTGTACCCATACTTCTGAGAAGTTGTACTAAAACAGATCCTAGATAAACATGGATGAGCAGTTTGGACAGTGCAAGTGCCGTGGCAACAAAAAATAACCAAAATGCAATACTTGAGTAACCCAAAAGTAGATTAGTGAGGCTGTATGGATATGGTGCGAATCTGAACATCAAAAGAAGCTGTTCATTTAGTTTAATTACATTGAATTTTAGTTAGTTTTTTATAAATTGCTTATTACTGTATTACATCACATATACGCGCTTTTAATGAAATAATTGAAAGTTATTGAAGTAATAGTTCTGCTACTTACCCAGAATCCCTTTTTTTCTGTCACTTTTACAAAGTCTTGTACCGTTGTGCTAGCCTCACTCAGCTTTTTAAAGTATCCTTTTTTGTACTTTCTCGCCAAAATAAAACAAGCTACGCCACCAAGCAGCGCACCAATATATGCAGGGGTAAATCCTTTGGGAAACCCATATATTACGCCTGAGAGCGAAACAACCTTAGCATAGCCGATCATTGGGGGGAAAGAAAGAAGAAATATCACGCCTCCAACTAAAAAATAGCCCCTATTGAGATAAAAATTTAAATATGTATATATATATATGCGTGTGTGTTTCCTATATACCTACTCTCAAAGTAAACAGAACTATTCTTTTTGAACTTACCAAATATGTATTTTTTCAAACCAGGTAGACATGCTGTCTAGAAACTCTACCACTTCATCTCTGTAAATGTACGTCAGAATAGAAAAAACCACAAAAACAAGAATGTAAATCACCACAGGCAATATATTTTTATACCTGACCTTCTTTAGTTTTGAGAGAAACGACTGTTTGCTTTCTTGAGGGGCTTCGTAAGAGTGTTGATCACTGTGTACATCGGAATCAGTTTTTTTGTCTTTCTGGCACTCCTTAAGGTCTATAACCGTCAGTGTAATATCGTCATAGCTATCGGTGTTTGTAATATAACTATCATGGTGTCTATTTTTTCTGGTTAAGATCGAGGGTCTGCATGCGGCTTGTTCGGGTTCTATTACTTCTGGGGTTGGCTCGCGGGGCACCCTAAGTGATTTATGTTTTATTTTTTTGATGTAGTCCTCTGCATTCATATTGTATTGATTTATAATTAAAGAGCTAATAGCAAAGTGAGAAAAAACCATCAATAAAGTTAATAAACAATATGTTTGTAGATATATACAACATGGTTCTGTGAAGATTGTTTGTTTCCCTCGCCTTTTTCTTGTATATTATATAAAGCTGTGATAATATTAATCAAAAGGTGCCAAGCGCCCTTAATTTCCTTGAAACCTTATTCCTTACTTACATGACTCGGCCGCCAATTTTACTACAATAACTAGATATAAAAAAATACTGTGATACATTGTGGTGGCTATAATAAAAAATGAATGGGTATTGGATAACTTGTAAAAGAGACCTGATATTAGCTTCACAGCGCAAGCGAGGATTGGCTCAACCGTTTACATTATTGAGATTGTGTTTTTCTTTATATTGTGGATTGTCTAGTTTTGGGCTTTCTATTTACTTTTGTTTCATTTTATTTTTTAGGATTGCAGACTTCTTTGTGTGTGAAGAACGGCTTGAAGGTTTTTGTGCAAGCGGTTTAGGAATTCCCATACAATTGGAATAGGCTTTTTTTCTAGGGACAATACTGGCATTTAAGCTTTAGAAGAGAAGTTTCTGCCGACAGTAGTAGTAATACTAGCACTACTGTCAATAGAAATAATAGCTGTAATAATAGTTAGAGTGTGGTAATTACATAGTGCAGTATGTATGTGAATATTTTCTTGAAAAAAAAGTATCTACGAGTAAGTGTCAAGTCAACTATTTCAACCACCTAGCAGTATTTTCATACTTTTCATTTCCCCTGTGAGCTTTTTGATAGCACTGAATAGTGTAGCGAGAAAAAAAAACATCATTATTTAATACCGTGTGGGTCCACAAAGACCTTTTACTGTGGTTTCTAGAATCCAGTGCTGTCCAATATAAGAGTAGCGCTATTGAAAATGAAATAGTAAAGCCTGTTGTTACTGATATACCTACCCTTTTTCTTTTTTCCACTCATTCTGTGAATATATATGCCACACCAAATATTAATCTGTATGCTTATATTTATTTTGGAGCTACTATTCAGTTCAATATACTTTAAAATCTACTCAAGTCGTAAATTCCTTAAAAATAAGCTTTGTAAGTCTTAATGTATCCAGGGAGAATGCAGATGTAGTGATATAGCTGGACACCTAGTATTTACCTAGGAATATCATGCTTACATATTTACATACATACACGCTTTAATTACCACCCTACATGTCTGTTTTTAAACGTTAAAAACTTTAGAAAAAGAACAAGGATACAATCTCGTAGAATGGTCTAAAATTTGATGTTGAAATCAGCATAGGGCAATTGCCAAATGGGTAGAAACGTGCTTTAAAAAAAGAGAAATCTGCGCAGTATGGTAGATTACATGCATTCTTTATAAACGTATGTGGAATTATGTTACGAGTGGGAATTATGAACTGACAAGTTCTTTTTAGTAAAGGATGGGGGAAAGGTCATAGCAGCACGAGTTTGGAAGCTTTATTGAAATTGTTGCTATTCTGATCATGATTATAAAATACATACATTCAAAGCTGTTTTTAGAATTGAAAAAGAGCAGTTGGAGGGTTCATCTGAATAAGGGTCTTTAGAAGCATTCAAATCAAAGTAGCATGTATCCCAAATCCATATTCCAGCAAAGGGAATAGCTATCTACACTTTCACAGAGGTTTATTGTTCTTTTTTTCTTGTGGATCAGACGATTTTTGAATCTTCATGTTCAAAATAGTCACAAAAATAGGCGTGTTGGTCTTACGTAATTTGTGCATTATTTATAGATAGGAAAAGCAAAAATGGAGAAAAAACCGAGATGTATCTGTGCAACACAACCAGAATTTAATATTACTAGTATGAGCTGAAACAAATCGTGTTCATCTCTATCTTTGAACACAAAATGATAGCACTGTGAGGAATGAGCTGTCTAATTATAAAATAAAATCCGCGTAGTTGTGTGTTAATGTTATCACATTTGCGTAAAGTTGATTTTTTGGAGGGTCTTGAACTTCTAGAATAATGAGAACAACAGGAAAAGAGTTGGCACTAGCAGACCCATTGGAAGGGCTCTAGTTCCACAAGACATTATTTTTTAGGCAAAAATTGCGTAAATGTCAATAAATTTCCTTATGAATGGTCATGCTTTGTGCGAAGGGCCCTTTTTGTTAGTAAGGTTTATCAGAGGGTTGCCAGCATAGCTAGTGTTAGACATAATGAATTTCATGTAGTTAGTTAACAAAGTTGTTTCGGAGTGTTACTATGAGATCACTTTTTGGAGAGGTGGGGGTATATTTCGTCATATTAAAGTAACGCACTTTCAAATAGAGTGATTTGTGTAGAAAAAACGAGATTTGTAGTCGAAAAATAGGGGGGGGTGAAACCCTTGGGAATTGAGTGAAGAAAGAATAAACAAGTGTGATATTGGGTATGTAGCACATTTTTATTACTAACTGTGCGTTTTTAGGTGCTTCGTTACAGGTGGAAAAAGGAATGCAGATATTGCGCACATCCTTTCGAATATAACGTGATTTTTTTTAACACCAATCTTCCATTTTAAAAAAAAAGGTCAAAGTTTTGGGTTATCACCTTTCACTTTTGGGGCTTATGAGGTAGGCAACTTCGTAAAAAAGCTCTTATCAAGTGAGTTTAGTCAGAGATAGAAAAAAACGTAAAATTAGAGAAAAAACGTGAAATGTGTATTGGTGATCCTGTGGCTGAGCCGATATGGATGTTTTTAAAAGCAACCATAACATGATTTAAAAACATGGCCTTAAAAAAAAAGGTCTTACGATGCAAACCAGGATAGTTAGTCTGAGTGGGAATATCGGCAGTTGGAAAAACAAATCATTTGAGTTGACGTGAGAATACGAACAAGACTGCATGTTGGGTTAAACGGACGCATTTACAGAAACAAGGAATTCCTATGTTTTCTGACCATTTTATTATCATTAAAGAGGTGGTATGTTTGTACATTGGTCATTAACTATAAACCAACAACCACGTTTATGAAGGCGAGAAGAGTGGTACTGAAAAATATCAGACGGACAAATTAAAAAAAAAGCCGGATGAAGCCTGACATCGCAACAAGTACAAACAGGTCTTTTATTTCTGGAGTGGTGAAAAGTTCCAAAAAAAATAATACAGCTAGAGTCACATCTTTGAAAGGACGATATTAATACTGATCAAATAAAGAGTAGGTGTTTTTCTAGTCGAGAATGCGAATATTCTGCATTAACATCAATTCAATATCCATGACAATGTGTATTGTCTGCTTTAGTATAACATTGGGTAAAAATCTGGGTAAAGGATAAACATATTGAGAAATGAGCGATTGAAAAATGAGATTTAATAGATTAGGAGCAGAGAAAAATGCTGGCCATTTTTCGCAACAAAATCTAGTTTATTGCATATACTCACACTGGTAAAGAAAAGATTTCCTTGAAATTATGTAAAGAGGGAAAATACCTATGTATGGCTGGAGCAAAGGTTTTGACTTTATGTTAACACTACCAGTTTGTTCGCTTGCACATTTACTTTACAAGCATTCTACACCAAACAAGCAAAAAAAAAAGACTAGCTGATGGGATGTCATATGATTTAATTGTAAAACAAGCCCAATAACTATATCTGGTAAATCCTTAAGAGGAATGAGAAAGTGAAAGAATGCATGTATTTTTTTCACAATAGCTAGATTTATTGTTGTTAGAACTGCTAGAATCAATAAAAAAATATACGGAGCTTTTGCTGATGAGAACTATATAGAATTCAACAGATCAACAAAACTAGCAAAATAGGGGCGAACGCGTTCTAGTTGGTTGATATGTGTATAGTTATAAAAAAAACAAGGGGTAATCGGTGTATAATAAAAATCTCCACAAAGCGACTGGAAAAATAGGGAGTGTGAGGTGGATGGTGGGAGTGGGTGGGAGAGGGTGGGGGTGAGTTGATTGCAAAACAAAACATAAATATTTGGATATGAGCCACTCGTCAAAATATTTTGGAAACTTGATGAAGGGGGCAGAATTTATTTGGCAATGGCAACGACTAGAACACTGGGCATTGAAACTGAACGTATCAGATAAATGTCCCACTATATTGTTAATCCAGATAGAAAAAGGCACTTTTGGTTGCACAAAAATATAAACATGAGTGGAGAAGTAAAATGTGTGTAATAGGATAGGGGAAATGTGGTTGTGTTCTAGGAGGCCGAAACCAGCTGTCTAGCGTCCAGCAGTAACACCATTCTGAGTTTGCAACATAAAACGTAGAAAAATGAATGTTCTAAAAAGAAACATATAGAGAAGGAGGAAGGGGAGGTGAGGTGAGGTGAGGGGGAGGGGAGGCAGAGTCACAAGTTTACAAAGCGACTGACTTGGTTCATTACTCAAAAAAAAATAATAGAACCCAAAAAAAATCGTTGCAATGGAGGAATGGGAGATAGTGAATGGGTGGGTAAGTGGGTGACAGAATATCAGTTGCTACCAAGAAAAATGAAACGGTGTTATCGTTGTAGTTGTAAAATACCAAGAAAATGGAAATGCACAAAACTTGAACGATTATATAAGCATTAAAGTTAATTTCGACTGGGTATTAGCTAATAAAAAGCATGACAATTGCGACTGAGTTTCCGTAAGAAAAGACAAAAATAACGTTTGCAATGTGCCGTTTACATTGTGTTCATTTTTGTGATTTTCATGTAAAACCAAAATAGGGCATTAAGAAAAGCGTTTGCATCTTAATTGAACATGCATTAATTAAAATTGGTGCCAACAATTAAACGAAAAAAAGAAAGCTAGAAACTTATTAGCGGAATTGGAAAAGAAAATTGGGAAATGACCTCTGAGCAAAATGATTGGCTGGCGGTTTTATTAATAGTTATGTAAATTGAAATTGTAATGAGATAGGGAACAAAAATCCCTATTGCAACGAATGAGCAGCGAGGCTTATTTTATTTGTTTCAACGTTTATTACGGTAAAAAGGCAATTGGCATTATTCTGTCATTAACAAAATAAAACAGAAATAGAGAAAAATAAACTAAAAAAAGCAATAATGAGGAATTTAGCGAAACCAAAAAATTGAGCCATTAAACGTCCTTGAAAAAAATTTAAGCATTATTTTTCTACAGAATCTTTATAAAAACAAAAGAATTAGACGTTTGAAATAAATCTTTGTAACAGTTTTAGATTTTTGAATTTTTTGAACTGATCATTCTTGCGAGGAAAGCATAGGCTAAATAAGTTTGTTTTATATTTTGAATAAAGAGCGACTCATTAGTACTTTACCGTGCTGATAGGCAACAGCTTGTTTTAGGAACAACAAAGAAAAAGCGAGGTACTAAGGGCTGCTTTGATAGGAAAATTCAACTGCATCGAAACTTGAGAAACAGGGAAAGATAGTCAGGTTATAAGCAACAATATAAATAGAACAGCTATTGCTGCGGATTCTTGAAGAATATATTCAGGCAGCATATACATATATATATAAATATATATAGGTAAAAACCCATAAAGGAGTGAAACATTATTATACTCAACATTTAACAAGCGATAAGCAGACTTTTAACCCAACATTGTAGCAACAGCGTATTATTAAGATGTACTAATTTTGAAAAGATTAAATAACTCTGGAATATTGGTTTTTTTCTCAACCCAATGCTCAAGAAACTAAAGTGTAAGCATTTCAGATAACTGAGATTCAAAGCTAAAGAATTAACTTACACGTACTAAATTTTATATGAACCAGCAATGTGCGTATCAACCTAGATGAGTAACAGCAAAAAAAAGCTTTGTCAACTACGCCTTTACAACACGCAGTTTGTCAATCAAAGAGCAATAAATAAAATATATAGTATAACAAATTTTTTTTGAATTTCGGAAAGAAAGCCAAAAGAAAGGGAAAGAGTATTTATATGTTAAAACAGAACCGGTTTAGATCTCCCCAGAAAAACTTTTGAAGTCATAAGAAAGTGCAATTACTAGTACAAGCGTTAAAGTGATCAGAATAGAAAACAATACAACAAACAAAAAAAACTAAAAAAAATATAAATCAAACAAGATAATTTAGGAAAAAAAAACATTTACCTTATTTAAAAAAATCTAAAAAAAGAAAAACAAGAAAAAAAAAACCAGATAATCAATTTGCACGCGGCTAGAAAGAGCAAGAAAGTTAGTATACAAAGATATAAAAATACGCAAACGTACTATATAATTGAGAAAAAGCAATACAAACGGAATCAAGGAGAGATAACTTTTTGTAAAACAGAGGAATTGTATTATTAAGAGATAGTAATCATCAATAACGATTTGACGTGCCGAAAAGCATAGTATTGTATTTTTGAGGATTAGGACACAACTAGAATCCTAATTTTATTTAATCAGGTGAACTTCAACACTGTAGCTGTAGAACTAGTGCTTGAACAAGAGAATATTATATTGTATTACTAACCGAAAATCTTGGTAGAGCAATTATAAAAGAACTGAAGTGTACAAGTTTGGTAGAAAATATTTCTTGAACGCCAGAATAGTACAAAATCTTATTGTGGTGTTATCATCTTGGTATTTGCAAACACAGTTTAAAGTATCAGAAAGAAGAAAAAAAAGAGAGAAAATAAATTTTGTTTGAAAAGCCAAAAAAAAGGTATAGTCCAGACAGATAAAGAAAAAACATGTTGGCATACCAAACAGGATACTTGGAAGTTGAAAACGGATCCAGTCAGAAAGTGGGACACAGAAACATGTGTAAAACCGGAATCAACATGAACCAAGACGGCAAAATAGGAGTAAGGGTAGGTAAAGATGTAGGATTCGTTGGTAACAGAGGGGAAGAGAAGCCGAGAGATTATTTTCTAAGGGCAGAGAATAAGGGATACAACGAGACGAAGCCCGATAGGAAGGTGTCAGGTGGAACAGGGAATTTTTATCAGTCAAAGAACACAAGTGTTGTCCAGCTTCAAGACAGCGTGATAGGAGTATTTGGGCAGAAGCCAAAGAAGCACAGAAACAGAGCCGGTCCAAAAAGCTGGATGCCGCAAGGATTTTGGCAAGGTAAAGAAGGAGGAGCGGGCAGAGGGATCGACAAGAACTGGAGAGACAGACGCGATAGAAACGAGGAGGAAGGGAGGATGGAATTGGATAATGAAGAGATATTCCAGATTCCAGGATATGTGAACAAGGAAACGCTTCCATTTGCAGTAGGAGAAATTGTTGTGAATCCAGAAACAGGTACACAGTATAAGTTGCTAAATGTATTGGGTGAGGGTACGTACGCGGTTGTGTACTTGGTGCGTGAAGAGGGAGTAGGAGCAGGAGGTAAAGTGTATGCATTGAAGTGTTTGTCGTGCAAAGATTTGACGGAGAAACAGAAACACATGCAGGACAATGAGGTGCGATTGCAGAAGCAGGTTTCGGGACATCGAGGAATCGTTACATTGTATTCCAGTTTTAAGTACAGGGACTGGTTGTTCTTTTTGATGGAACGAGTTACGGGACCAGATCTTTACGACTATATTACACAACACCCCAACTTTGGATTGGCAGATAGAGATGAATACCACTTTTCCGAAGCATTGAGATTATTTGAACAGATGCTTGAATCGGTGAGTTATCTACACAGTCATGGAATATATCATCGCGACCTCAAGCCAGAGAACTTTATAATGGATACCAATGGAGACCTTAAGTTGACTGATTTTGGGCTAGCTACAACTTTGAGAACCTCGGTCAATTTTGAATGTGGTAGTCGGTCGTATATGAGCTACGAAAATAGAAACGGAGGACTGAACGCGGATGACGACACAGTTTATGGACCCAACCAGGAGTATTCGCCAAGACTTAGTGATGTGTGGGCCTTGGGTGTGTTGTTTTTGAATTTGTTGTTTGCAGACTCACCATGGCAAGATCCTTGTGTTGATTCATGCTTTAAGTTTTGCGATTTTCTGCGCGACGGATCTCGGTATTTGCAGATTCGCTACCCAAAAATTCCCAGAAAAATAGCAGACTACCTGTCAAACAACATCTTCTGTCCCGAACGAAACCGTAGCAGCGTTCTTGACTTCAAGCTATGGATAGCTGATCTTCGAGCATCAATGAATCCATCTTCAAGAAAACCTGCTGTTTCAAACTCTTGGAAGGTTTTTGGAAGCCATAAAAAACACAATGGCCACAAACACAAGAAACATCAGAGACTACCTGAGCCCGAACGAGGCCATCCTGTCGAAATCCACATCATTTCTCCCAAAAAGTACTCCTCCTCCCCCCACTCAAATCTCTATTCTGGATTTCCTGTTCCTGTTGCTGCTTCTTCTCATGCTCCCTCAAGATCCATTCAGATCAACCCTTCCAGCCGTTCTGGCACCTCATCATTTGGCTTCCCACAAAATCCAATCATCAAATCGAACTCTCCCCCCGTCTCTGCCTTGTCCTCCTCTGTTCCTGCTCATGTTCACAGCAAAATCATGCCTGTGCCAAGACCTCCTGCCCTCCTTGCCGAGACTGGTCGATCTAACAAGCCTGCTGCCATCCTTTCATCTCATAAGAACATCTCTACCACTTCACCCCCTGATTCCTTCTCCAACGACTGTGACTCTACTCTCAAACCCACTTCCTTTAGCTCTGGCATTCCAATCAACTCTTCAGCTGCTCCTCAACCCAGACCTTTCATCAACGCTCACGCTCACTCTGATGTTGCCTTGAAGTCCCTGGCTTCTAGTGTAGGCGGCGGCGTCAATCTTATGGGTGGTGTAGTTGGCTTTGCAAGAATTCGTGAGGCTTCTGCCACTAGAAGCTACGGTTCCAGCTCTACTGCTTCGTTCCTGGGCTCCAGCTCAAAACACCGTGCCTCCAATGGTTCTTTGTTCCCTACAAACAACCTGCACTCTAATGGCTCTTACTCTACAAAACTTCAACTCTCCACCATAGCTGCTTCTACTGTCAATAGTAGCACTGATTCATTGGTTGAAAATTTGCCCAACACGCTTAATTTAGCTATGAACATCCCGAATGACCATTCACTTCGAAACCTGCCTTCTAATTTATCCAAACAATCTCCAATAAAGGACACCCGCATTCTACATCCTGCTGATGATTTGTTTGCAATGAAGCTTGTTTCTCTGAACTCTAACTCTTCCGTCGATTCTCTTGATATTTTTGACATGGAATAAGCTTAACATTACTCGCAGTTTTTTTTTTTTAGCCTTAGGTCTTTTGTTTATTTTTATTTTTTTTGTACTGTTTTACTTTTTTTATAGCATAAATTTTTAAGTAAAAAACATAAAAACAAAAATAAACCACCTTGGTAATGATATAATGCAAAATTGTATTATAACAGGATCGATAACCAAAAGACTATATAATATAATGTCCATGGAAATTCTATATTTTAAACCAAACACTATAATTAAAGTATAAGATGCCATAAACAGAGTCGAAGTAAAAATAAATGATATGGTTGTGAATTAACTGTATCTATAAATACCGAGAAACAAATGTAGATAAATGTACCTATAAACACCGAACATACAGAGGAAAAAGCCGTCTTCATTATTAAAACAACCAAGGTATGATTAATGTATAGAGATTTTACTCAGGGGGCGGGGGGCGGGGACAGTTGATGGTTTATATAAATCATAAGTACAAGCCAAAAAAAAATACTAGTTATGGATGCACTAATTCCATCTTCTATCAATGATTCAGTTCATTTACTTTTTAAGACTTACCATCATCTATGGCAAATTATAATTAAAGAAACCAATGCAATCTAATGGAATAAGTTTAATCTAGTTGAACCTTTAGATTTAATTTTAATATTTAAAAAAAATTGAAATTGAGCTAGAAAGGCACTCACTGTTTTAATTAATCAATTATTGTGTATTATAATAAGTTTATTGATTATACATTTTAAACGAATATTTTAGGATACACAAATTCAGTAGGACATATTTGACTAAAGTTCAAAGCGTAGATTAATATGAATAAATAAAATTATATATTTTGATATAAAAAAAAGAAATAACTATAGATTTCGAGTTGAATCTTTATGTTGATATACTTTAGTAGATTTATTAGCCATAAACTATATTTCATTACATAGTATAATAAACTTTTTAAAGTTACGAACTAAAACCTTTTCTAGTAAAGAATCAAGATTTAATCACACCATTAACAATACATATTTTCCCTATACAACATAATATTCGTACCTGCAATGAAAAAAACAAGTTTCCATATAATAGCTATTAAATTTTTTATTAGAAATCAACTGTATTATAAAATTTAAAGCAACTCAAGTGAGTAAAATTCGTGTAAAGTAGTTTACTTGTTGGTATATATATACAATGCTACATTTATGTGGTTTTAATTAAACAAAGTTATCTATTAAAATAAATAATAAAATGATATTGTATAAAACTCAATAACAGTTCCATAATATTTGTAAATAAACTAGTTAGAACAAATTAAGATTGACCTTTCAAACTAAAATAAATTAAAGTTAGAAGTAAAGTATTATTTAATAATTGTAGGTGTACACCCAACCTGATATATTTGACTCTTTAATAATAAAACAAGATAGATATAGAAATAATTATTATGTACTACTCCAAGTAAAGAATCAAATATTTATAATTTTAGCATTTTATAATTTTATAATTTATTTTATTAAATAAGTTTAGGCGTTCATAAAAAAATTAATTTTATAGCAAATCAAATAAATAATTGTAAATATATCATTGAATCTGACTACCAAAAAACAGTAACTTCAATAATTCACTGTCAACTCAATAATAATGCAAAAGTCAAATTAAAAAAAACAACAAGTATAGGCATCAATTATTGAAATACACTATAATCTTATCAAAAACTATATTTTAAAAGTAATTTGTTATAACAATTAGAAATATCTATGCACAAAATCTCAAAAAGTGCTCTGTACAGGGATCGAACCTTGACCTTGGCGTTATTAGCACCACGCTCTAACCAGCTGAGCTAACAGAGCTGTGTGATGTTGTATGCCTACAATAGGTGAAACATTTCCATTGGTTAATTGTGTTTTGTAATTTTTAGTTAGATTTTTTGTAGATTTTATTGTATAAAATTGAAATTTTTGTTTAACTAAATAAATGTCCTCTTTTGCAAAATCCAAAGTACTATATAATAATTCGCAGCATATAGTAAAAGGTAAGTAAAATGACCCGTCCCGTGTGTTATTTGGTGTAAAAAACACTAAATGGGACGTTAAACATGGCAACACACAACAGTGATGTGTCATATAAATAGCTTTATTTATATATTATAATGTTGTAGCAATATAAACTATCTTCTATTACTTAGTATTACCTTATAACTAAATACTCTTTAAGCCTAGAAGCCTTATTAGATATATTGTGTGTTAGAATCCTTTATTACTAATAATTAAA
>LSSK01000855.1:0-14276 GCA_001969505.1 Zancudomyces culisetae | reverse complement strand
TGAGAAGAGTGATGATAAGGATCAAGATCAAGACACGGGTAATGCTGAAGCGGAAAGCAAAAAAGAGAACGGAGAAAGAGATAAGAAAGACAAAAAAGGGAAGGTGGGAGGCAAAGATGACATAAAAGTCGATGAAGCGAACGATAAAGAAAACAGAGTGGTGGAGCTAATAGATTTTCTAGCTGAAGAACTTCGTAGAAGCCAAAGAGAGACAAAACGGAAACCTGTCCCAAACGCAATTTCGCAGGTGTTGGCATACAACAAGTCAGTTTTGCCCGAGCATATCAACGAGCATAACGACCCATACCGAGTGGAATGGATTGATGAGGCACACAGCAAGGAGCGAGACGTGTTTTATGGCGAGGAGGTGGCCAGGCTAGTCAATCCAGACGAATTCCAGGTGCGGATGCCGTTTTACCGCGGTGTGTTCAATGTAGAAGATTATACGAGCATTGAAGAGTGTCTTGGGGATATTCAAAGTATTTGGGAATACGCAATTGAACAGGTGATGGGAATACCGCGTAGTAAGCTGAAAGAGTACTATGCGATGCTAGTGGTTCCTGATATCTATATGAAAGGTCATGTTGAAGCGCTCCTCAGAGTGTTACTCAACTACATGGAGTTCGGAGCTGTGGCTGTGCATCAGAGTTCGGTACTTGTGACCTTTGGTGCTGGTGTGTCCAGTGCATGTGTCGTTGATGTAGGCGCACAGAAAACCGCAATAGCCTGTGTTGATGATGGTTATTGTTTGCCAGATACACGTGTTAATGTTAAATACGGTGGCGATGATATTACCTATTTCTTAAATGATCTTTTTGTACGTAGCCTGTTTCCATACAGTGAACTTGACCTGAACAAAACATACGACTGGAATCTCATCAACCTGCTCAAGGAAAAGCACGTGACCCTAAATCTGAGCGACGTAAGTGTTCGTGTATATGACTTTTTCATGCGCAAACCCAACCAACCAACGCTCAAATACATGTTCAAGGTATACGATGAGCCCTATTTTGCGCCGTGGTGTTTATTCTACCCCGAATTAGTCTCTGCCTTCTCTGACCTGCCAGACTGGAATAATTCGTTTGCTTGTTTCCCATCATGGCATGTATTTGATGAACAGCCCTCGTATAGTGGCGAGTATTTAGCTGCCTGTCAATTTGGCAAACTTCCATCTGTTGAGGTTATCGATACATCTCTGGGTCCTGCTGTTGTCCCAACTGCCGCACAGCCCAACGAGAATGTCGATATTGTTGATGTTGATATGCTCAAGCACCCAAAGAATTCTACTGCGCTGAAGAAAGATACATCCGCTGCACCCACTCCTCCCTTAGATCCTGTTCTCGCTGCTGCTGATTCTTCCCTGGTATCTGCTCCAACTTCTGTGCCTGATACTCCCTTGGCTATAAAGCCAACACTGCCTTCCAATGCTAACACGACTGCTCCCCAGTCCACGGCTGTCTTAAACCCAACTCCTCCTGTGGATTTCCCAGTCTACACTCGAGTCTATGACCATGCCGCTGTCAATACTCTCATGCCTCTGGACGAGGCAATCGCCCATTCTATAGCCCATGCCGGCACCTTTGATAAGATCAAAAAGTACTACTCCTCTATTTTGCTAGTCGGTGGTGGAATTTCTCATATCCCCTTCATCTCCGATTTTTTGCAGTATCGGTTGTACTCAGCATCTAGGAAATATTCCGATGGAAACGATGCCGAAACTGTTGAAAAAATCGAAATGCTTCCTTCTCCAAGGGATTTGGATCCAAAGGCGCTGGCTTGGAAGGGTGGCGCTGTATTTAGCAGGCTTGATATCACTTCAGAGCTTTGGATAACCAGAGAAGAGTGGGATCATGTCGGCGTGAGGCTGTTGAGAGATCGGACATTGTTCCAGTGGTAACAGGTTTCTATTGATACTCTCTTTTGTTTGTTCTTCTTCATTCCCTTCCCTTTCCCTCATTTTATTTTTATTTTTTGAGATTAGCATAATAATTAGTTGCTACAGTTAGCGTCATGTTACTATTATCGTTTATTGCTTTTAAATATCTTTTGTATAGTTTCAGTATCAGTATTTTTAATATACTCGAAGTAACTTATCCATACTTTGCCTTCGTCGAGCAATTCTTGGATTTGACTGGAGTCACTGATATTCCGGTATTGCTCAAAAACCTCTCTAACATTATATCGTAATTTGGGTTTCAAGTAACTGATTTGGAGTGATGCTATACTTTTCAGCATATTTCTGTAGAGCCGAAGAACCGTAATTTCCATGATACCCAGTGTTGCTTGACCTAGTAGTCTGTTTTATGGGTCACCGATTCTTTTTATTAGTTTGGAAGGATGTGGATTGTATGGAGTTGTGTTGTAAGCATGTAAACACAGTTTACAAATATATACATATAAAAGAGGACAAAGTAGGTGAAGAAAAACAAAAAGGGAGATTGTGTAGTGTGTAGTTCTTTTCCAATAAAATGGCCCCGCAAGCTGTGTACAGATCTTTGATCAATTAGCAGTGTATATATACTTTGCAGAGGGTTTATGAAAAAGGTTATGTTAAAGCGATAAACCCAGCAGCATTTGTAACATGTGGTGATTTGTAAAGTCAATGTTTTTGATTCTAAAAAGTGGGGGGAGGGAGGAAAAAAAATGCGGGAAAAAAAAAGGGGGGCAAATGCCTGTGCTAGGAATTAAATAGGGATCTTTTTGGTTCATTACAAAGCAAAGCTTGTAAAAACTTGTTACATTCATACACTTAGTAAACAAACATATAAAGTTTCTATCAACTACAGATAAATGATAAATACTTGACCACTTTACAACCAATACTTTTCTACCTAAATGTCACAAGCATAGGGAAAACTTGAAATATAAATACTTGCGAATTTTACTAATGCCCCGAGTACCATGATGGAGACGATAAATTCCATGTTGGCAAGCATCAAGCTAGATTCCGATATTATTGAAAAGTATATTAACGAAACATTGCTGGATTCCTCCATTCCAAAATCAGAAAAGAAAGAAATTATCAAAGAATACTTGGTGAACGGGAATGAACAATTTCGAACGCTTGGGGCAAGTTTTATAACATTTATATATACGTGTATACTTGAACTTTTCCCATCACAGGTGTTTTTATTAAATAGTACCAGTTTTTCTTTATTAATGCGCATAATGGACATTTATTTTTATCTTTTTTAATTTTTTAGGTGGAACCCAAACTTGAACAGGTGGCAAATGAAATCATAGACCGGTTTTCGGAAGGGACATTAAAAATCACCAACAACGCCTCGAATGACGGGCGTGCAGAATTACTAACAACACAGACAACACCGAAATATACACGAAAGGGTTTATCCTTTTCTAAACGGAGCAACCTCGAACGAGTATTTAGCTATAAAGGAGCACCCTCGGCAAATACCAACACAGGCAATGATAACCCTTCTGGGTATTTTGAAACGCCAAAATCTAAGCGGAATAATTCCCTGTTGCAACAGGGGTTGGGCAAATATGACGATTCGCAGACCCATCTTTCTGATAGTAGTAGGCTTGCGGGTGCTGGATGTTTTGGCGGGGGTGTGAACAGTGTGGGATATGAAGGGATACTGAAGGATCATATTTATTCGGAGGGCTTTGTAGACAGTACAATTGGTACACATACCGAAGTTAGTAGACACGGTGTGGCAGGAGGTAACATGCTAAGCGGGATTACAGAGTTTGGCAACATTGGTGGTAACAATATAAGTTCTATGGGTTTAGCCGGAAACCTCTGCAATGATTTTGGTGGTATGATTGGGGAGAATAGTGGAAGTTTTGCTGGTGGTAGTAGCTATCCCTTGTATTCTCCAGATAATGCGGCGACAGGAAATACATATTATGGAACTGACTATAGAATCAATAACAGTACAATAAGTGGAGCCAATATTGTGGAAGGAGAAATGTTTGGTAATATGGGAGCTGTTCCGGTCGATGAGCCAGATAATGTCACATACACGGACGAGGAGATAATAGCACGTGTATTTTCAACAATAGATGAGGATGTAATATGGGAGGCGTTTCTGACCAGTGAGTTCGATACCATGAGCGTATTGGGGTTGCTATTAGCAACAGCCGATGTAAACCAGACACTACTACATCCATCACTCACGATCGCAGCAGCGGCCAACGTGGCTGGTATTACAAGCAGCACATCTACTCCAAACAACAGGTCCACCATCAGCTCCAGCACCCATATTCCTGGTTCTCAGGCTCAAGCCTCGCAAATGTATCACCAAATGTATTCGCCAAATAAGCGCATGTGTAAATTCTATATTAGGGGAGAGTGTTATCGTAGTGACTGTAGGTTTAGTCATGATATTGGATCCTATATATGTAGGTACTGGTTACGTGGTGCCTGTATTAAAGATGGGCATTGTGAATTTTTGCATGAATGGCCTGTGGCTTTGTTATCGAGTCTGAAATCTAATGAAAAATTGTTAAGCATAAAAAAGGATTCTTCGTCAAAGCTACCGTCACCACCCAGACTAACCAAAGAGGATTTTCCTTCTCTATCAGCTGTGTCAGCTTCAACATCTACATCAGCATCCACATTGACATCCGCATCATCGACTTTACCATCATCACAATCATTTCCACCGCTGACCTCTACTACAAGTCCAAAGAACAGCATTGTTGGGATTCCTATTGGCATGAAATCTAAAAAGAAGCAACAAAACTCTAAAAAAAAGAAAACAAAGGGCACGCCGCTACCGCTACAGCTACAAATACAAAAGGACAGCTTTCCTAATCTGGGATCGAAAAATAATATCGAGACATTATCAACAAATATGGATACTCATGGACCCATTTCTCCCACAATTACAGTTGCCTCTCCCATTACCTTCGCCAATATCACTGCCACTACCACTACCACTACCACCACTGAAATTCCTGCAAGTTCATCCATATCCTATGATTCGAAGAAGAACAGTTCTTACTTTTATGTCAACAAAAACAATGCCGATTTTCTACATACACAGTTCAAAAAGAAGTTTCCATCATTCCCAAGCCTGAATCCAATAGAGGCTCCTGACAACGAGCTATTTGCAGAATACTATGGACATGTTGATCACGCCAAGGGTGTCGCAAACCAACGGAATAGTTTGTTAACAAAGGCACAAAGTGCATATCTTTTAAATGACACCAATACTGCTGGGTCACTGGCGCTAAAGTGTTTGGAATTGAACCAAAAGGCTTGTGATTGCTATCGGTTAGCCTGTACTGCTTTGTATGAGGCTACCAAAGCCAGTTCGGCCTATCCGATGCTTTGTGTTTATGGATTGAATTCAGCAGTTTCCATCGAGTTGGTCAAATCATGTATAGATGACTTGTCAATGCCCCGTAATGGTATTACCACCACGACACATCTGTTTGTAATTACTTCTGATAGTTTTTCAAGTACAACCACTCCTTCCATTGTGTTTTATGAACTTATCGAGTTTCTGGAAACTGGTGGATATAGATACAGGGATTATTCCATTGATAATTGTTTTGGTTTAGTTGGGATACAAATTTAAACCCTGTTTGCCTCTGAATTTGTTTATAAATAATGCTCAGCAGTAGCTTTCACTAGATTTATTTATCATATTTCAAATAAAAGCACCTCTACATTGTCGCACTTTTCATTTGTCATTTTATCGCGCTGGCTTATCTCAACGAGACTCGCATAAAAATTTTATTTTAGTGATAAAAAAGCAAATGATAAAATGTGAGGAACTGCGACACTGCGCAGCTCATGCCTTTTTGTTAAAAGGAATATTTATGTTTATTTATTAGTTAATATGGTGAATATTACGAAAATTGATACACTTATGGATTACACTGTAACTAAATACAAGAACGCTTTTACTAGCTACTTTGTGGAAAAGATAATAAAAAAAGAGAGTTCTCCCCTCGTTTTATAAAATAAATATATTATATTTACATACGGGAGCACACAAATAAAACACTGATTCTGCTCCTCTTTTTTGCTTGGGGAGACCATCTTTCTTTTCTACATCGAAAAATATATTTATCCTCCGAAACCGTACAAAGTTCTTCCTTGTCTCTTAAGAGCATATACAACATCCATAGATGTAACTGTCTTTCTCTTGGCGTGTTCAGTGTATGTGACGGCGTCTCTAATAACGTTTTCCAAGAATGACTTGAGAACGGTTCTGGTCTCTTCGTAGATAAGTCCGGAGATACGCTTGACACCACCACGACGAGCAAGTCTTCTAATGGCTGGCTTGGTTATTCCTTGGATGTTGTCTCTTAGAATCTTTCTGTGACGCTTGGCTCCTCCCTTTCCCAATCCTTTTCCTCCCTTTCCTCTTCCGGTCATTTTGATTTAGTTTGTTTCTGGGTTGTGTTTAGAATTAATTAATCTGTCAAAAAAAAGAATAATCTATGTTTTATTCCTTTAATATATTTTTAGAAGAATTTTGATTTTGAACTACAAGTAAAAAAAATGGTTTTCTTGAATTCTCTCTGCATATTTATATTGATTTTTTTTCATCCCCTACGTAAATATCTCTTTTTTTTCTGACCCTTGTTTCCCGCATTTTCGTTTTTTTCATTGTCCATTATTTTTTAATTTCCAGTCTTATTTTCTGTTTTCTACTTTAAATTGTCATAATTATATTTATTTTGTTATAATTAAGACGTAGAATTCCAATAACGCCAAAATTTACCCAATATTTACCGTTTTTTTCAATAACATCAGCCTTTTCGCTTCATTTCACCTCAGTCCATTTTGTTTTTATTTTTATTTTTATTTTGTTTCGTATTTTATATTCTTATTTTTAGCATTTTTTGTAATTAGTTCCTATTCAATCACCACGGAGCTAATAGCAACCCTGCAAACCTTTTGTAAAATAACAAGTTAAAAATATACAGCATCAATTCCGCGTAAATTGCAACACCACATCATACTACATCAGAGCGCCTTCCATCTTTTTTTTTAGCTATTTGTGCGCTATTTGTTGACGACTATTTTATTTTATTCTCCGTTACGCAGATTAGTCATTTCTATACTTTACTCTGTTGGTGCACTACCAGCACACCCACACTTTTCACCTCCATTTTAGCCAGCTTTGTTTGCATTTTTTTATTTAGTGTTCGCGACAAGTTTTAATCAACAATATACACATTACAATAGCTGTGATTTACGTTATTCAGATTTATTGGAATATTTTTGTTGTCTTTGTTTCGCGACTTTTTATTATCTTTACGCCAATTTCAATCGCCAAAAAACTACCGCAAAATTAAATTGTTATATAATAATCGGATTTTAAATGATATTTTGTAAAAAATATAATAATGATAATAATATCAGTAAATTATCAGAATCTTCTCTTTCCCTAATAGGTTTTTATTGTCAGGTTATTAATATGGTTTATTTTATTCAGCAAGAAATATTCCAGAGCATTAGCATTGTACGTGTTTCATTTCTGTACAACTGAACTTGGCGAGTAAAACCTAAAAATTTAAATATTTTGGTTAAATAAGCAGTAAATAACACGATTGTCAGAAATGGTGTTTGAGTAGGAAATGTAGTAAATATTAATATACTTCATTTAATTACTCGCGATACGGACTTACTTTGCAATATTCATACCATACTGAACAAAAGCGCGTAACTCTGTTCAACCATTTCATTGTATTTTTGTATCTTTACCTGGCTTGAATGAGTTGTTTCAAAATCATTTTAAACTTAAAAAAATGTTTTATACCCGAAAATGTTACAAAAAAACCAATACATTCCGGCTTTTGCGTGAATGGAAGAACAAATGTCGTAATATAGTGTAATGCTGATATTATCACTGCATTTTTTCAGTTATTTTGCTGTACATTTTATTTGATCATTCAAGCAAGTTGGTGTATGCAAACAACTGGTAATCAAGATAAACATTCAGCCAGCGTTTAGCGCTATAAAAAAAAACAACACTGCTTTGCTTGAGTGAGATGCACCCTCCCATCAATTAAAAGATGCTTGCTTGTTTAATTAACGCCGATAACGCTATACATGCATAGCAATCATGGTTCCATAGGTGACCCCTACACTTAGCTCTTTATCTCAATACGGGTTTTACAAAATCCTTTTCCTTTTTTTATTAACCGCCAAATAAAAACGAATATTATTTCTGGTAAAGGGGGGGGAAGGGGAGGAGAGTTTGGGAGGTGGGTTAAAAAAAATCGAAACATTCATTCTTTGCAGGTTTGCCCAGAATGATTGGAACGGATTGCTTTTTACAAGAAAGCCGTGCAAATTAGATTATCGTCCCGATGACTACACATCATGCATCACCTGCATCAACCCACTTTTTCGAAATTAAAAATTTTTTTTACGTTTTTGGGATGATAATGTGATAGTTGTAAAACAACAGTTGGTTCGCGCACAGTGGCTATGAAGAAATAGCATGATGTTCGTCCAAGTCAACTAAACACTATTCAATCCAATCCAATCCAATCCAACTTGGGTCAATTCGATTCCAAAAGCAAAATTAAATTGGACTTGAACTTGAACAAACGAGCATGTACCAGAACACAAATGCTAGACACGTCGATTTTTGTGGGGAGGAGGGTGAAGAGTATATTCAACTTCTTCCAGACTCTTTGCTTCTCGCCTTTACTTTCACGTCCCTTATCAATATAATACAGTATTACTAATCACGGGAAAAGTTTAATAGTGTTAAAAACAATAAAAAAGCAATAATGAATAGGTTCCTAGAACACAAAAGCACCAATAATACCTATCTGCTTGCTCCTGTGTGTAGGTTACACCCTAGCAGCTTAATCTGTTTTTCTGAATTTAATATATTCTCATATACAGCAAAAAATAAATCTGGTCGGGTGCCACCACTAACTGCAAGGCGCGATAGTAGCGAACAAAGGATAAATCCTGTTGCTTTAGGACAGTACCAAGCCGTTAGTTTTTATTGCAAATAAAGTTATAACAATCTTCATTCCAAGCAAAAGGGTATATATTTTTCATTGTTTTACTGCATTATATGATTGATTTTCAGTTCAATGGTGCAAACTAGATGCTGTATTTGGGATTTTTTTATTCGTAACACTCTTAGTATGTGGCGAATATACAAAGGTTCGCGTATCTGTTGATAAATGCATGGATTAACTCTTGGTTCAAGTTTGTTCATTTGTGTCACCCAAAAGCGTCACCCTACAGCTTCTTGTACGGGGTTTTCTAGCAGGACCAATAGACGAGCACCTCATTCTGGCTCAAATTGATGCAATGTATCTACTTTCCAAGTTGAAAGTATATGATAGTTGAGCAGTCCTTTTGTATTGGCGAGCAGTGCTGTCCTGAATTTGTACGGTAGTACATATTTTGGTATCTGAAGGCGAATTGCTCATTTGGGGAGTGTTTTTTTTTTTTGCATCCAATCTAGAATATGAATTAATTTTCCGTGCAGATTATAATTTATTCACGAGGAAATATCGGTTTTAGATAATTACACGAAAAAGTCAAAATTTAATAATAACTAAAAGGAAAAAACACCAACTTGAATGGATATCAATTTAATTATCTAAAAAAATCTGATTTTAGCGAACTGCGCATTGCGCTTTGGATATTTCTATGTACTGTAACGCATCTCAAAAATAAGCATTCTGGATAGTGTTGGTAGCTGAGTCAATTTTCATGCATGATTTTAGTCTCCACACGAAGATAAAAAAACATCCTTTTCGTTCCTCACACCCTCCTGATTCTACAGTTTCAAAGTTTTCAAAAAAAAAAAACATATAACCCTACAGCTTTTCCCTCTTTCCATTTTCTATCTTCTCTACAAAATAAAATTCCACAACTAAAATTATTCTTTTAGTAACAAAGTTAAAAGAACTATTAGAGTATCTGCACCTAAACAACCAAATACCCGAAAAAAACTAAAAAGATGGCTCGTACAAAACAAACAGCACGCAAATCAACAGGAGGAAAGGCTCCAAGAAAACAACTTGCAACCAAGGCCGCACGTAAGTCAGCCCCAGCCTCAGGAGGAGTAAAGAAGCCACATCGTTACAGACCAGGTACCGTAGCACTCCGTGAAATCAGAAGATACCAAAAATCTACAGAACTCTTGATCAGAAAACTCCCCTTCCAAAGACTTGTAAGAGAAATTGCTCAAGACTTCAAGACAGACTTGCGCTTCCAGTCTTCAGCCATCGGTGCACTACAGGAAGCCGCTGAAGCCTACTTGGTAGGTCTCTTTGAAGACACCAACTTGGCTGCAATTCACGCCAAGAGAGTTACCATTCAACCAAAGGATATCCAGCTGGCACGCAGATTGAGAGGCGAGCGATCATAAGCAGCGGTTATCATTTCTGTTTGTGGTGTGGTGTGGCGAAGGAGAAAACTGCGATTATGTGTGACTTGCTTTTTGGTCAACAGCAGTTACATTCCTTATTACGATAGTATTATATAGTTGTGAGTATATTAGTATTTCTGTAGTATAGACTCATTGGTTTGTGTAATTCACAATAAACTTATTTCTCAAACTTGAGGGTATATTTGTTAACAAAAATGTTTTTTTGGCTTGGTGGCTGAAAGTGGGCTGCGTGCACAGCCTCGCAGGTTTGCTCATACAAAATTTATTGTATTAGAAAATAGCGTCAAAAAAAAAAGAGGAAAAAACAGCGCTAAAAAAATTTTTTTTGTAAGCATAACAATTTTTTACATTTTTTTGTTTTTTGTTGTAATTATGTCTATTAAAATACAGCTAGAGAATGCGTGTGTGTTGTGAGTTTTTGTGTGTATACACAGCCGAAAAATAAAGATGTAAACACACTTAATGCGTAAGGGTGGCAAAGTTGCGCAGATTGAGTGAGATCTTCTCGAGCGGAACACTAAAGCCGAGGAATACATGTGCAAAAGACAATATTCGCTCATCATCCGTGAGAAACAACTTGCGCCTCATAAAGGTATGTCTGCAAAGAGTCTCTGAAGAACCGGAATTGGAACCGAAATATCAAAAAAAGGAGGCTACGTCAATCGACCAGTAAGGGAGTATTATAGGTCTTACAACCCGCCCCACTTACTGAGCAAAAAGGGCAACAAGCTTCAGGTCCCGCTCTTGTCCATTTTTGCCGTAGAAAGAATGCTACAATGTAGCAGTCTAGCTTACGATTACTCTTTGCTTTTTGTTCTTGTGATGCAGAGTATCGTATAGATAACCCGAGCCCCATTCCTTCTCGCTCAACTTGTTTTTCTATTTTATATATTTAAATTTAGTTATTTTTATGTTCTATTGATTGCAGGAAAGCAAAGATATACCCGGACAGGGACTCTCTGGAAAATACTACTCACCTTTCCAAAAGTTGGCTCGCGATCTAAATGTGGCGTTTTTGTAAACAAAATACAAACAAAAAATGTTAGAAATATATCATTCTGTTAATTCTATTCATGAGAAAATGATATGCGCAATCCATCCACGCTGGTAGAAATCTTGTATGAAATTCGTACTTACCCTCAACTTCTAGGATCTCGACCTTCTTGCGGTCCCAAGTTAAAAGAGAGGTGTCAATCTATTTAAATTTTTTTAGTAGCATAAAAGTGATAAGAGCCGTTTCATCCCTAACAAAATAAATAAGAGATGTTCAACACATACCCCACTAACCGAACCGGGGCTTATTCTAAACGCTCTAGCTATTGATTGTCGTGGGATAGAAGGAAGAGTTTGGTAATTGCTATTAGATCCAGAGAAAACCAGCTCTCTCAATGTGGTACCTGGTTGTATTTTTACGTGTCCTATTTTTTTGTTGTTATAGAACGTAAGGTGTTAAAACACGATACTTGTTGACTATATACAACCATCATCTCCCTCCCTAATGGTAAAGGGTAAAACTCATCCATTTCCAGCATTACCTTTTATATTACTTATGAATGAATCGTAGAGATCTGGAATATCAATCTTCATCTTGTTTGGCTCATTTATTGGTGCAACATACGGATGTGTATACTTGTCATACATCTCTCCTATACCTCCATATGTTAGCAGATCCATCTCTCCTGAAAGTCTAAAGCATTTTTTTGTTGGAGCACTCATGTTCGCTAAATACTGAGTTTATTCCTAATCTTTTGTTGGCTGGTTCTTTTATGTCCCTTTGTAACAAAGATTATGTAGTAACTACTCTATAGTTATTCCCCTGAGTATGCCAAAGAATAAAAGGCCCGATTAACGAGTGTTTATCGCCGTAAAAATATTTATCTCTTATCAATCTATTTTTCGTTAATAAGACTTTTCAATATACGCACCACAGAAATACACATCCTGGATGACAAATTCATCTTTGTCCAGATTCCCTTTCCTCGCCATCTTTAAAAGATGAAAACAAAAACACAAGAAAGGTCATCTCCTCATCCACTCTACTTTTATCCCTCCATCTTTCTATCATTCCGTCCCTCCTCACCATCAGCACCACCAAAAAAAAATTTTTCATATAATCATTCCCATATATTATCAACTACTCCAACAGCCAAGCAAAGCATTACATCTCGCTTGGCAAATATTATCATCTATGTATTCAGTTTAAAAAGAATTTACCTGAAGCTCGAGAATATCTAGAGCAACAGAAAAATACAATTTTAGCCTCAAGTTTCTACGTGGTCTACTCTCTAGAACTCAGAAGTGTGGATCCCGCTCCCAAATCACCAATTGTTTTCGGATTACTCTGACCTTTAACGGTATATATTTATTAATACAAAGTATAGCACAAGTATCTATTCTTCTTTATGCTAAAAAAACAACGCTAAACTAAAGAAGAGTATATGTTTGTACCAAAAAAACACTCTTTCTTTTACTTTAAAATATTTTTTCCTTCCTTATTTTAAAGTATATTAATAAAAAACACCAAATTTTGCTATTCAAGAGAGATATTTTTTAATTTTTCCATTCTGAAAGTATATAAAACTTTTTCTAACTCTGAGAACTGAATTATATTATTTCTTTAGAAAATGGCTTTTTTTTTTCCCTTCAGAAACACATTGGCTCGAACTGTTTTTATACTAACTGCGCTTATCACTACAAAAAATGGTTAGCCTTTTCCTTACCAAATAATGTGAGCATGGCTACTCTACCCCTCAAAATTCCCGTTTGTATAACATTAGTTTTATGTAGTTTTATTGGCTATCCGTTTTAATGCATATTTATCAATTGGATAAAAATGTAATTCCCTACTTTACTCTTTGTAATATGATTTTTTGTTACATGCTATTGGTGAGTTTAAATGCTTTTTACTCATTTACTGTTTGCAGTAGTTCTATTTATTTAGAACATGAATTTACAGCATGATTTATTTAGCTTTACAGCTTATGTTTTATTCTGATAGCTCGCTTTATTTACTTTTTTGTATTTGGACGAAAATTCCAATGCGCTGAGAAAACAAAAGATTGTAGAAACTTGTCTTTGGTTGCCCTGCTAAGCTGAAAAAAAGCTTTGTATACTCATTTTTTTCGATCTATTGTGATACTTTATACTTTGTATTTCATGGGTCTCTAATATCATGCTCTAATACAGTGGATGAGGAACTAGAATATTCTGATTTCATTTCCCCAAAAAATCTACCCATACATTTCCATTATCACTGTTATATGTGAACAGAGGTAGAGGTTATGTAAGCGTAACTAGTTCACATGATGTGGTGTGATTCAATGTGATGAGTATTCTTATTTAGCCACTCCCTTCCCTTTTTTTATGGGGCACGTTGAAATTCCGCCAAATTCGGAAAATATTTCTTTTGAAGTTGTCCATCCCACACTTGGTAGATACAAAAAAAACACCAGTTGTCTCGCCACTGCAGCCCCTTGATTTTATTCTTTATCATCAGCTTTATTTACTATTTTTATACATATCACCTTGCTGTATCACCAGACACATCTGGATATCATAATTCCCCCCTACACTGCTCCCCCCCAAAAAAGCCAAGTCACAGGCATGTATTTTACTAGCTTAATTCTGAATTATAACTGTGGCATAATTTGGACAAAGCTGTAGCCAGCCTTTTATTTTGTGCTGTGTTGTGTTGGACTGTTTTTCGTGCTTAAAATGCAAAAAAAGAATATCGAGTTATCCAAGTCGCAAGAATAAAAGTGGGTGAGAAGGTAGTACCAATATATTGGTGGCCTATTCATGTTTTTAACAACACAAGTCACTCTTGGTTTCATGCAGAGTATCATCTGACTCTCTATTGTGTTCCATCAACCACAATTGCATGAAAATAGTTATAATGAAATGTTTCTCCTTCCCAATAAA
>LSSK01000854.1:0-21817 GCA_001969505.1 Zancudomyces culisetae | reverse complement strand
TATACTTTGCCTTTTTGCGCATCTCGGCTGCTTTCTGTTTATCAATATATGATGGATAACTCCATGCTTCGCCTTCAACCAAACCAAAAGTAACATTTGCTTTTGTCATAACTTGAACACCTTTTTTGAACTCGTCAGTGAAAGGTTTATCGTTGAGGAATATGTATGGGTAGTTGTAATTTCTATTGAAGCGGTCTTCTATTTGTCGAATTGTTTTTCTTATACCTACAAGATCCACATTTCTAGTTAATGAAACAAATGCAGCCTTGACCCTCTTATCGTTGATTTTTTTTATTTTTGTACCATCTGAAGAATTCCATGAGCTTAATTCTTGTATTTTTAGTCTTGAAGTCTTAATGTCAATTATGGCATATCGAAAAGCTACAGTCATAATAAATACGAGCAGTAACGCAAATAACACTGTTTTTAACCGTCTATATCCCATCTTTTCAAAAAAAATTAAAAAATATATTAAAATGAGTAAGTTAATGATCTTAGCAACTACTGTCTGATACGCTCTAGTATATTTTATATAGTTTCCAAATGATTAAATCAATTGACAAGGTTCGCAGCTGTAGATTGAACTCGAACCTGTGAACACCTTTTAGCGACGAACAAAAATTTTATGACCACCAACAGACAACAATGATTATTCATTAACGAGACTTTCCTTAAAATGCTGAGGTATCAATAAATCACAGGATTGAACGCTTATTCCCTTGAAACTTTCGCACCTCACATTTTTTCAATTTATAATATAACCAAATAATGTCATTTTTGCCATACTTTTTTATTCTCGAAGCACAAAAATAATCAAAAGAAACTATGCACAGGGATTTGTAATCTCGGGTAGAGAGTAGGCTTTAGCAGGTGACCTAGGTGTAATGCAACTATTAACTTACTCTGACACAGAAGAGCCAAATATGCAATAAATACGACTTCAGGGAAAAAATAAATTATCTAAGCTTTCGATTCCTTGTCACTATTTTTCAACTAACTTTTACTTCAAATTAGCCATTGAATTCTTGATTTTTTAGTTTACTGTTTATTTTAGCTCCCGTGGTCAGTGTATTACATTTTCAAATCAATAAAGATATAAATTCCCATGCATGTGTGAGAAGTGGGAAGTAACTAATATGCTGAACAAGCTAAAAGTCTAAATACATTCCATTTCTACTCTGTAACATATAAAAAATGACGTATCTCTTCAGATAGCAAGTTCACAAAATTTGTCTAAATACTCGAGCTTTAAAACCCGGATATTCTCGTTGTGCGTATAAATTTTGATATGTGGATTCCTAGCAAGGTCGTTATTCTTTAAGTTTTTTTTTTGTTTGATGAATTTATTAAATAAATATCATATAAAAATATTTAGGTTTATTGATGTACACAATATTAGTAAAATAAACATGACATTTGTTTTGTAACAAAACCATTAAAAAAGTATTGTCTATGTTAAAAACAATCCGTATGTGAGAGTTTATCCAAAGTTTGGATGGAAATCAAAAATTATCAAATTTAACCTTCAAAAAGTGATAAAAATTCTTTGATCTGTAAAAAACACGTTCGTAGAAAAAAACGTTTGAATAAACAGTTGTTTCATTGAATAGTTGTTTTAGTAACCTAGATCTTTAGCCCTAACTAGAAAACCGTTCACTACAAACTATACATTCCTACTTTTGGTTTTAGAATCTTCGTTTTGAAACACTCATCATTGTATTTTGTCTTCTGAATAGGCTGTCGTTAGCTAATTAGTTTCCATCTTCTAACACACTGTTTGTTGATTTGAAACTTGGACCTATGATCACAAATACATTCTCCAATCTTATCAGAATTCGCTGGACAGAATCCCATTTTTGGGTGGTAGTAGCCAACATCGCCAAAGTAGTGCACTTGTTCCTTTTTTAAAAACATCGCTGCAGCGATAGTGTGAACTGGCGCATCTCCCCATCTTTCGTAAAAGAATCCCCCTTCACGATCTAAAAAGTTGAAAAAATCTTCGTACTTCTTTGATCGATAAAAGCTCAGCTCTGCTATTTCAAAATTGGACCAAAAGTGACAACCATTGTACTTTTTTCCATTCCCGCTGACATATTTAATAAAGTTCTCTGGTTCTATGTGTTGTGGGTACTTGTCCATAAACTTGAGCACTGAATCCCATAATGTAGGTATTGTTGCCATGAACTCCATTGGTGCCATATTCCAACCATAAACTAACTTGTTTTCTTTCATGTACTTGAATGGATCGTAATCCATATCACAGAAATACTCAACATCTGGCTCGATCCGCCAGTAATATTCCAAACCGTCCAAAAGTGGATGCCTGTAGAAATATCCGGATTGGAATCGGCACATAAACCTGTAGCTTTCACTTTTTCCGTACCTATACTTTGCTTTTTTGCGAGTCTCGGCTGCTTTCTGTTTATCAATATATGATGGATAACTCCATGCTTCGCCCTCAACTAAACCAAAAGTAACATTTGCTTTTGTCATAACTTGAACACCTTTTTTGAACTCGTCAGTGAAAGGTTTATCGTTGAGGAATATGTATGGATAGTTGTAATTTCTATTGAAGCGGTCTTCTATTTGTCGAATTGTTTTTCTTATACCTACAAGATCCACATTTCTAGTTAATGAAACAAATGCAGCCTTGACCCTCTTATCGTTGATTTTTTTTATTTTTGTACCATCTGAAGAATTCCATGAGCTTAATTCTTGTATTTTTAGCCTTGAAGTCTTAATGTCGATTATGGCATATCTAAAAGTTATAACTAGAAACAGTATTAACAGCAATGTGGTGAATACCACTCTCAGTTTTTTACGCATGTTACCTCGTACTAATACACCTGTTTTTTTTATAGAAAAAATGAACTAATCCTAGCTTGCGATATTTTGCTTCTTTTATACATTTTATTTCAAAAGTAAATATTATTATATAAATGCACCCAATACCTCAAAGGATTTTTAAAGCTTAATACTCTGGGCTATAATATTTTTTGCATTCGGTGTATGACCATTGCCGATAAATAATCTATAAGAATATATTTTCACGCAAGGCTATTTATTTGTACGATACATTCCTTTGTTTGGCTTGTAATAGCCAGGGCCCAAAAAAAATAGAATGTCACATTTGTGTTCCATTTTTTCTGTTAATGTGTTTGGGATATTTAGGGTACGGAAGACTCAACATTTTTATTTCCCAACTGCTTGAGAAAGTGCATTAATGACAAAACTGTAAGTGTACATTGTGCTCGAAATAATTTCCGTCTGGTATGATACTCTAACAAGGGGTTGTTATTGATTCCAGAATTACAACTCAGACCATGTGAATTACTCCAGCATTGTGGTATACGAAAATGTTATAGCAAAAAAATAATCCGCAATTTTCTAAATTGTATCCGGATATCACAAAACTTGCTTCTCGCTTTGAGTTTGATTTGCTTTCACATATGATTTTACTTATCCACGCCTCCTTTTTTTTGATACTGTCAGCGCTGAGAAAGCATAAACCCATTATTATTGAATCTCAACGTGCTTGATACTGTTTTTCAATAAAAACGTGGCTGTAGGCAAATCCAACCTTATGTGAAGTTCATACGCCTGATTTTCACGTGACAGTATAAGAAGACAATCGCTTTTACTGCTAAAATGGATGCTTTGTTCTGTGCAAAAACAGTAGGCGTAGCCTTAAGGCAATAATAAACTCTGTTTTTTTGTACAACAAAAGCAATATTCACATTCGGAGGGTTTTTATATTTGTAGTTTTGCCCGTTTTTCCGTAGACCTTGTTTATACGATCATGCTTTTTTTGAAAAGCTTTTATAATTATTTTCCAAGAAAGTGTATTTGCTTTTAAAAAAAATAGGTGCATGTAGATAGGTAACTATCAATCACCCAGTATTTGAACGTTTAAAAAAATGTTACATCTTACTATGCATAGCAAATTTTTGTGAATTCTTTTCCCTTTTGCTGAATGGCTTCCAAGACGTATGTTTAAGCTGGGTGATCCGAGAAGATTCAACACCATTTATGTTAGAAATTTATATTAATATACGTAAGCTAGGTATAGATAGTAGAAATTCACTTTATATACATTTTTGTAGCTCTTAATTCATGGTATACAGATCAATTCAGTACTTGAAATGCCTAATATATCGTGTTTATACACCCCATCAATGGGTTGCTCTAGTTTTTTTAAAAATAGAGTAAGCTGTAGTACGTATTAATTAGAAAGGGGCTCAAGTCTTTATAGTATACACTGCCTGTATACTGTATATTGCTTGCAGTTTTTAAACAACGAAAGGAAGATTGAGAGTGTTGGCAATCCAATATTCCGATAATATCCCAGTTAATTGCTACCAATGGCCAACCATAGTCCCCCAAGTTAAACCCCATGATTAACTCAAAACTATTGGCTGGTTTTTCGAGGCGAAAAATAAAAAGAGGGAAAAAAAATCGTGTTTACAGTAAATATACAAACAAAAATTTTTTTGTCCTGTTTACATTTCTTTATAACGAAATTAGCGATTGAACAATGAGCGACGAAAAGAAAAATTTTGGGGGATATAGCTTAGATTTGGATGACGATTCAGGTAAAACAAAACATATATTTATGCTTAGCTTAATGTTTTAACAGTCATAATCCTGAGTTTCTAATCGCATACGCCCAAGGCAATAATTATTCAGTTCTAAAATCTCGAATTGTTTTTAAATAAATAGAGAAGGTCACCAAAAATGACAATCTAGTCGAAGTTAAAGAGGAGGTTCAGGTGAAGCTGGCTGATTCAAAGGGTGATCCAAACTCACCTCTGTATTCAGTGAAATCATTTGAAGAACTTGGATTGTAAGCATCATTTTTATATTGCAGTCTGGTTACAATAATATTAGTGCGGTTGGTTCATATTTATAACGTATTTTAACTATCTTTATAGACATAAGGATTTACTGAAGGGAATTTACGATATGAAATTTTCAAAACCTTCGAAAATCCAAGAAAAGGCGTTGCCTTTGTTGCTTGCTAACCCGTAAGTGCAATGGTGCAATCTGTATATATATGTGTTTATGTACAGCATATCAATATTTTGGCATGACGACTTAAATAGGCCTAAAAATATGATTGGTCAATCCCAATCTGGAACAGGAAAAACCGCAGCCTTTGTCTTGACCATGCTTAGCCGAATCGACTTCTCCAACAATACACCACAGGTATGTAAATGATTCCAAAAGAAATAACCTAATAGTAAAATATGTTTGTTCTTGTGCCCTCTATTCATTTTTATGTTTTTTTTTGCTGGTAATTCAAATGCTGCAGTTTTTTACCAAAAAATTAAATACGGAATAGGCGATATGCTTAGGACCTACGAGGGAGCTTGCGAGGCAAATCTTGCAAGTAGTTGAGGAGATGGCAAAGTATACTCAACTGAAAGTGCACTCGGCGGTAAAGGATGACGAAAAGGCAAGGGAAAAGATCGACGCACACTTGATAGTGGGAACACCAGGAAAAGTAACAGAGCTGATTTCAAAGCGACTTTTGCCTGTTAATATGATTAAGATATTTGTCCTTGATGAAGCCGACAATATGTTGGACGTGCAGGGACTAGGAGATCAGAGTCTGAGAATTAGGACTCTGATGCCAAAGACTTGCCAAATAGTTTTGTTTTCAGCTACGTTTCCGGATAAAGTCAGAACATTCAGTCAAAGGTTTGCACCTGGTGCTAACGAAATCAGTCTAAAGGCAGAGGAGTTAACGGTAGCAGGTATTAAACAATTCTATATGGACTGCAAAAGCGAAGAACACAAGTTCGAGATATTGGTTAGCCTTTACTCGCTGCTTACAATTGGCCAGAGTATCATATTTGTGCGAAAGAGAGATACAGCAGATAAAATAGCCATGAAAATGACAGCACAAGGACACAAAGTAGTATCTCTACACGGAAAAATGGAAAGTAAAGATAGAGATACGATTATGGATAGTTTTAGACAGGGAACAACAAAAGTTTTAATTACAACAAATGTTATGGCTAGAGGAATAGATATTTCCCAAGTAAACATGGTAATCAACTATGACATTCCCGTGGATGGGAATGGCAGACCCGATCCCGAAACCTATCTACATAGAATTGGACGGACGGGAAGATTTGGAAGAACTGGTGCTAGTGTCAATTTTGTTAGCGATCAGAGAAGTTATGATGAAATGAAAGCTATACAAAATCACTTTGGCTGTGAAATTGTTAAGGTTCCAACAGATGATGAAGAAAGAATTGCAAAGATTCTGAAGGAGGCGCTAAAGTCTTAAACTCTATGCTTTTCAGCATTGCACTTTTTATTATTACCACTGACACTGCGCTTTGAAATTTTATTATTTCTCCTCTTCCATCCCCTCTTCATTTTTTTTTGTATTTGTTTTTGTTTAGCACCTTCAATTATGGAATTCAAGTTGTCTATTAAAGATATTTACAAAATTAATAAAAGTAGTATTAAAAACATGCTTTTATAAGCTGTTAAACAAGGAATGGTAAAACAAAAAAAATGTATATGTATATGTAAATGTAAATGTAAATTAGGAGCGGTTTTCAGAAATACTGATATATGTGCTACAGGATATCTTGAATGTTGTTGTAGTGATAAAAAAGCAAGATGGTTTAGATGAAGAGGTGATAAAAGTAAAGGAGTGTGATGATAGAAAGGGAAATAAGATACTTCAGTCTTTTACTAGCCATTTCAGCCTCTTGGTTCTGTTCAATAGCTGCGATTCAATAAATCGGGCAGCGGTGTCATCATCGGTTCGAAGACGAAGCAGTCTCAAGATGTAATCTGCTTTGTTTGGAATAATTTCACGGTTTTTGGTAAAGGGAGTGGGATCTGTATCTTTAGTTTGCTGTAATTCAGAAATATAAAACGAAGAATCAGGAACCAGCAGTCGAGAGTTGTCAATATTATTCGTATTCTTACTCTTATTTTCATTTATGTTTAAATAAGCAATCTCACCATTGCCATTGCCATTAGAGTTACTATTACTATTGTAACTATTATTATTTCCAGTATCATCATTATAAAACTGGTCGTGGAAATACCTATTAGCTGGCGTAGCTGTTGGGATATGTGTGTCTAGGTTCGAAGCTCCCACACTTTTATGCTTATTTAAAACACCAATAGGTAGTTTTTGTTCATAATTTTGAGATGGTACAAAGGTCGACTTTGAATGATTATGTTTGTAGTATTTAGTAATAGCTTTGTTCGGGCGTGTCTTGGCGTCATTTTCGGAATTTAAAGTATTAAGAATGTACGATTTTGCCGTTTCTACCGGATTCTGGCCAGGCTGTGATGAGTTTTTAGCTAATGCCGGAGTTGGATACGGTGATACATCATTATTTGGCCCCTTGTTGACAGAGTCTATGTGAGTACTGATGGGTTTTCTTTCAGTCAAACTATGCTTATCCTCAGTAACTTTTTGCAGAGCACCTGGAGATCCGGTAAAAACACTATCATGGCCAGATCTACTTGATTTATCACCAATATTTGTATCTGAAGAGGCAGCTTGGGCGTCTGCGTCTGCAGATCTCATTATGCTCTCAAGAGTCAACAACTTCCCAAAGGCTCCACTACCAATACGAGCATGTTTTTGACTGGATTTTTTCTCTGGTGTATTTGGAAGCGGTTTTCCGGTTGAACTTTTGTTTGGGACATAAAATTTATCCTTTAAAGGCACTACAGAGTTTACAACAAATCGATCTGGTGTAAGAGTGGGTGGTACTCTAATGTGTATAGAAGTAGAAGTGTTTCTAGGAGACAATTCGGAATCTGGTACCTGATGGTCAGCAAAAGCGTAAACTTTGGATAGCTGTGTTAAGCCTGTGTCCGCCTCAGAGTTGTTGTAAACTGTGGATAATTTTTTGACATCAACACCTGTAACTTTCCCATCTTTGGATTTGATGCCTATCGCACTAACTCCTGGGAAGGTCTCTTTAGCGGTTTTAGGCTGAGATAGAGGAGAGGTCTGTGATAGTATTCCACCATGCGCATTTTCGCTTGGGGGTGTTGGGAGGGGTTTTTTTGTAATGATACTGTTAGAACAGGTAGATGAGACCTTTGCATCAGAGGATGGGAAAGATGAGTTGCTGCGGATGCTCATAAGCTCAAACTCTTTATTCACAGTTATGTATTCGTTGATTAGCTCTAATGTGCTTCGGTAATATATGTCCTTGACATAAAAGAGATCGCGGTACTGATAGTTTTCTAATAGATCCATGCTTAGACCATTCTTGTCATCTCCACCACTGAAAAACCACTTAAAGTAGTCTATTGAGTCGTAAATAATACACAAGTCAGGCTCGGCAAATGGCTTCGCTAGATCTAACGTGTCATCACGTAGTTGAGGAAGCAAAATACTTAAAAACGCACGAAGCATTTCATTCCAAAGCTGCAACACTATCCTATCCGCTACTTCTTCATACGAAAACGAATAAAGAATTCGCAAATTGGTATTTAGATAATCTATGATTGGAACCAGGCCTTCTTCCCAGGCATGAACAGAAATCCGATAAAAACCTACACTTTCCTCCTCGCGATGGAAATACCCTACAGTTTTCTTTAAAAAGTTGAGCGGTAGCCCTCCAAAGATAGTGTTTCGTTTATGATTATCATCTCTGTTCGATATCCCATCACTCGTAAAAGTGCCAGGTTTGCTAGTATTACCTGTGCTCAACGTGGCACTACTCATATTTCTGAAAGGAGAATATGAACCGTTCGGAGTTTTTTCAACGATTTTCCCGGTTTTACGCCGTGCCTTGACAAACGCTTTAAATAGCTGCGACCGAATAGAAATCAACGACTCCTCAATTAGCCGACACTCTAAGCCCGTAAGAGTACGATCTAATATATTAAACATTCTGCCAAAGTAGAACATCATATCATCGACGTGGAAATCCACACCAATCTTAATCAAAATGCTTCCGCTTGGTGCGAGATCAACATTTAAATCGACGACATTGCCATTGGACTTGAGAATAGCGCTCGAAAGAAAGAATACGCCGCTTCCATGAATCTTTTCCACACCACCTAAACTTCGCGGTTTATCTTTCGTACATACTCTAACCTCAACGGGATATTTAATGGTGTTGGTTTCTTTGTCACGAACACATACGCTATAGAATGGATGTGGCTCTATATCAAATGTCTGATTCCACCTTAAAGTACCTGTGTTTGTTCGCGCTCTTCGCGTATGGCCTACAGTAATCTCACGAGGTTTATTGCGGCCATCTTTGTATTTCATTACTAGTCTTACATATGGTTGGCTACTTTCGGTATTTTCCATAAGAGAGTTCTTGTTCGTTTTAAACGCATAAGCGTTTTCTGAAGTGCAAATCTTCACAGAATACATGTACCTGGCAGCTGAGGTTCTTAGTGAGCCTAATGATTGTCTCGCATCTCCTCCCAACGCCACTGCTACAGTAGGGAGCTTTAGCTGGGCTGATATAGAATTCATTTTCTCATATACCACGTATATGTTGTTTAATTTTATACACAGCTCTGAGATAAATCGTGAGTTGCTCTCCAGTGAGTATTGCTTACTAATATCAGTAGAATTGGTTTTTCCCAACAGTTTTGCCGCATTGAACAATCCACTACTCTCTTTAAAATGAGCAATGCCCATCGCTCCTGGTACTGTCGCTACTGCATTTGTGCCAGGTTTTTGTGTATCGTAAAATTGTTGTTCTATCGCCATAGAGTATTGTTCAAAATTTTGGCTAATAATTTTACAAAATCTGTTCAAAAACCGCCCATACGACGACATTGAAGGCCATTTGATCGCCTCGACAATTGGCATTTGCTGTGCAAAACATGCAACTAGGTCTGTTACAGATGAAGAGTGTTTTGAAAATCCCAGTATATCCGTTTTTTTATCCATCAATAGTGCATTACTCAACCATCCTGGTACCTCTTTCTCAAGCACACTTAGCCATCCATCTAACACATCATCGAACCATTCATTCAGGGACTGCTCATAGATAACCTCATAGTCATGATACTTGCATAAATATGTGAGGTGCATATAGGTGGAATGAGCGGTTAACATGGATGTTATATGTGTTTCGATAACATGGTCACGCCTTTTGAACACATTATTCATTACATCTTCGTAGAAGGCTTGAACCACAATGGTTAAGAATATTCCAGCAATATCGTGGTTACAATACATGCTGTTTTTTGGAAAGGCCTCAATCAGTTTGTTGTAAGCTTTTATTATATTCTTGCTTATCTCCATGTATATCAAATAGGCAAATTCGAGGTTTTTTTCATCCTCCAAAACCTTTCTCTTCATTTCCAAGTAATTACGACCTGCAACTGGCTTCAGTATTTCCTCTATTTTGTCTCGGCTCGCTTCAATCCGTGATTTTTCGTCTTTTTGTGTACCAAAATTTGAAACTGGTGTAGCAACCCTCTCATACTCTACCTGCTCAATACACGTTAAAACTTTTCTAATGTTTTTTAAATCTTCATCGCTGGCGGCATCGATATCATCTAAGCATGCCTCTAGTAGACTTAATGCATGCATTTCAATAGTATCAACTGTATTCGACAAGTATATAACGTACGCTTTCTGCCAGTTGCTTTTTCCTACCTTCAAAATTGCTCTTTCCACCCCCTTGAATGCATCAAATAAGTAGCTTATAGGTAAAGTTCCGCTAATCCAGTATTCTTTTACAACATCCAATATACAGGTAGCTCTGAATCCATCACCAATTCTCCATACAAACGCACATTGCTTTAGTAACTTTTCAGCATTCTGTGAAATAGAAAGATTAGATCCCGTCTTGGAACTGGTATTGTTGTAAACATCTGCCAGAAAGGCCTTTTTATAAAGCAATTTATAACTCCCAAGTCGTTTGTCTGGTATAAGCCTGAATCTGGTTCTAAAAGTAAACGGTGTTACCGACGCTCGGTTGGGATTTGTTGACTTTCCCTCAAATGCTACTGATTTTTGAGGAAATTTATTAAGTACAATGCTCAATGAAATTAGTTCATAATGTCTCCATGTAAAGAAAGCCTCTTCAGATACAAACGAATCGTATGCTTCAACCATGTTCTCACCATTCTTTATCAGTTCAAAACACTTTAGTAAATCCTCCCTAAGAACCTCATCGTTACAAAAAACCCTTATACTCTCCAGCATCTCTTTGTGTTTTTCATTGCTGACCTCAAATGCCACCCTAACCCATTCAGACAAATTTCGCTTCCTAAACATTGGCCCAATAAGGCCAATATAATGTCTTATACCAGGTTCATCAGTTGCACTGGATTTGCTTCTTCTGTGGGCATCAAACTTTATGTCATTAGTGCTTATTTCTGTATATCCTTTGTTTAAAACACTCATGATCCTCTCGTTCCCATTTTCAAGCAGATATTCCAGTTCTAATACTATATCTTGCTGCGGAGTATTACTATTTTTAAGCCCGTTAGCAACATCCAAATAAAGCTCAATAGTCTTTACGAGCTGATGACCAACGACTTCCGCATACCTCCCCGCCAGTTCTTGTGCAGAAACGTTCTCACATACAACTTTTGTAGTTAGCGCCAGCAAGCTGTTTAGGTTACCGTATTTTATAAGATTATCTATATACCCTGGCTTATTTAAGCTTTTGTATATTCCCTGATAGCTTGATTTGGTTAGTATATGGTGCATCTTATTTCCCGACTCAACTTTTAACCTTTTTCTTAATGCCTCTAGAAACACTTTACTTAAGATTACTGTGCTTTCCACAATGTCTGTGTTTCCTTGTGCAACACCGCCATCTACTTCTGATTTATTCACAAGAATGCTTTTCGGATGTGTCACTGTAATGTCCTCGCTTAAAACGTATCGGTGAAACGATGTTCCGTTACTCGTTTGTGGTGTTTTCGGATAGAGAAGCTTGGTCTTCTCTTCATCAGGTTGTTTATACTTGGTACCAAGTGCATACCCCAAAAACCTACCAAACCTGGTATTTCTAGTCCTATACTCGTCTTTGGCCGCTGTTCGCTGGCCAAAACTTTTGGTGTCGTTATCTTTAAGATTTTCAGCACTGGTTTTGAATTCTTTGTCTCCTAGTTTCGATTCATCCTTCTCTAAAATTCTTAAATCCACTTCATTAGCCGATCTTGTATAAAATCCTTTATGACCGGACGGGGTTTTGCGACTGAAATCATCGGGTACAGTATAATCATTATCCACTGCCGATCGAAATTTTATGTCTTTGCTTTTACTTGACTCGTTTCCATTGTAAAATGCATCCTTTGGCCCTGCTATTATTTCAGAATCGTAGGTCAAAATCGGATTGTACTTTCCTTTTCTCTCCATCTGGTCACTGATACATGCTATCATCAACGCGTATCTACATGTATCTTCTTCATTAGCATCAAAATCAATACTTAAACTTGAGAGTTGGCCGCCCATCACATCAGATATTTCCTTTTCCCTTTCTGGATTCTCTTTGGTATTCTCCGTTGAGTTTTTGACATCACTATCATTATAAATCAATGAGTTTAATCTGTCTGTGATCGTGTTTACAACTGTCCGCGGATCAATAAAGGTATAAACAGTGCTCAATCGACTATTTGACTCGGTGTTAGTATCTTTTAATTCCTCGCGGCTACCCCGACCTGATAGAGGAATACTCATGTCCATTTTATTTCTTAATGTATATTATGATCTCTTTTTTTTTATTGGCAAAATAATCCTATTCCTTGGTGCATCCGACATAAATGTGGTCCTTTATGTTATAACCAAAGACGATAAGCGTAATGAGCCTCTGCAGGTTACTTTTATATGCTGTAAATACACACGTACCTTAATGTGTAATACGTATTAAGCTTGTCAATATTCGAGTGCACTTGTGTGATTTACACCAAAGCGCCGTTTATATTATCTTTACCTTCGCCTGTTGGAATTTAGCGTCCAAATAAAAAACAACTTTTCCTACACACGGGTATATACTCAGTAGTATATAGGTATGTAAAACCCATGTGGTGTTTTATTCAAAAAAAAAAGGTGTAAAAGCCAAGCTTGATTTATTCTATTCCAAGCAATATTGAAATTTTTCTGTCATGAATGTTATACTTCAACTAGAATTCTATCAATCGCCCGTAGTTGATCTATTGATACCTTTCACAAACAGAATATAACATAGATGGTCCTCTAGTCTGCAAAACCACTAAACCGAATACAACAAATACGAAATCAACCTTGGACAATGCACGGTTTCAGAATGGCCCAACCCTTATCCCTTTTTTTGTATATTTACTATCGCTTCTTATATGAATATGAGATCTATACTATATATAGATCGAATGCAATTGAAAACCTGATTCGGAAAGCACCAAATTCTAATTTGAATTTAATGATTTATGAATTTTTTGAGAGAATGAATGCCTAAGACTGAATATTTTATACCGTTTTATTTCTGTTCGCATACCATTAAATCACTTTCTCTTTGTCATTAATCCAAGTAAAAAGAAAAAAAATGATTTTGCTGGATTCCCAGCCTCTTTTTCCTTCTTTCCTCCCCTCTTCCAAAAAAACTGGAACTTGGATTCGCTTTTTCCCTTACAATATTATGTTTATTTCCGTAATTTCTGCAACAGAGTTGAAATAACAAATGACCAAATTTACGCCAATTCTAATTTCACATTACTAAACCAGGTTTTTAGATTTATTTTCCCAATAAACGCTCCAACACAAGCTTGAGCTTTGTGTTTATTTTATCTTATCATTGAACGAGAACTTCAACATGAAATATTATAGGGCGATAAACAAAGGCTCAAGGTGAACACATGTATGTTTGCCTCCCACACTTTGTATAAAAAAAAGATTCATTATAAGCAGGAGGTACGGATGTAAGTTCACGTTTGAAGTCATAAAGTCACAAGATCAGCGGTCAGTATACTAACAAAATTATAGATATCAATTGCAATAAAGCTGGAAAGAACTATGTTTATATGCTCTCAATATAATTTTTTTTAAAACACAACGAGTGCGTATTCAGAAAGAGCAGCTTTATTTGAAAACTTCAAATATACACCCATCTATCCATCTATCCATCTATTCATCTATCCATCACCACCCCCCTAATGCGGCTGTATTTCCTACATTACTTTATAATTTTTTCCTATACTTGTTTTCAAAAAAAAAAGGACGAGGCTTAATAGGCGGTATTATACATTCATGATTAATACCACAAATTTTGCTTTTTAGTAAGCGAGTCAACACATTGCCAATCTCATATTGACTTTTCAGGTCAATACTGGTTCTATTACCTAATAGCAATTAAATTTACGTGTGCTATTTAATATTGAATGTACACTGTTCCAGCTCTAGACCTTTAAATCTGTACTCATAAGTCGTTAATTTTTGGATCAATGTCGAGATATGGTTTTGAGTATAATTAACGCAGTTTGGTGCAATACAAAACCCAAAACAAAGGTGGGGAGGTTTGGTAAACCATTAACACTTGATATCGTAACTCATGAAATATTCTTTCCTTAGATCTTTCCATGCACTCTAGTAAAAAAAATACGAATACAGATAAAGATACAATTACAACTACAATTACAAACATCATAGTTCAGAAAAAAAATGTATATGGAATATTATCTAGCTACTTGGTAGGCTGACATACGCCGTTACTTGACATTACACAAATTTAATATGCCTCAAACCCCGTTTTCGCTATCTCGGAATTAGTGGCCTATGGAAGACTCTCTGGTTTTTGAACTCAACCAGTCATTTTAACTTTTTTACTGCTGCTATAATTATTCAGTAAATATAGCAGTAAATTTACAAAGTTGATTGTGGGTCCGGCTTAGAGTCACATTAAATATGAAGCAAAAATACATATTTTCTTGGTTTAAGAAGAACACGTCGTCATATGGCGGCATTGTGTATAAACAATCACTAAAATAAATCAAGTGTATGCAAACAACAGGATGGTCGATAGCCCATACCTACTTCGTGTGGTCACAAATTTACTGTAAAGTCGCTTTTCCTGTATTCGTTCTAGACAAAATAAATAATAAGAATGGACATACAGATGATGATCATGAATATTTATGAGTTTAGAACGATGTAATCTGATGTGTAACACACCATATTGCTTCACGTTGGTTATTCAGCAACGAAATATCCCATTTTCAGGACTAGCGTGATTACAATCACGCTTTTGTGCCGAGTTTGTTAATACTCGTGGTTTGAATCGAACTGACTTTATAATCAACCCCCCCCCCACCCTCCTGGCACTGACTGGTGCATTGCGTATAAATCAGCACACAAAACAAACATAAATGTATATCCTGGCAAATATTAACTGAACTTTGCTGCTGGGCTTTTACTGTTTACCTTTGTGTGATTTGACTCTTAACCACTAGCAATAAACTTCACTTTGATGCGTACAAAGTACAAGGTTCTTGCAGAAAAAGAGTAATAATTGGTTAGGAACATTAGTGAATGAAAAAGACCATCTTATACCATTAATTTATTTTGTTTTTAGGGAAAAGGATGAAATAGCCGGCTAATTGTAAATATAGTTTTATGAGTTATCCAAATGATATCTATTTTTTTTTAAATAAAAATAAAAAAGAATAGTTGCGAATGGATTAGTAAAGGAGGTACAAAAGTCAAGGTGTGGGGCAGCAGTCGCTGAACTATATTTCAAAGAAATCATTCGGTAAACCCACTAAAAGAAAACTTTGTATACAAGCACTGAAACCAAGAGCACAGATGCAACGATCAAACCTTGGCCGCTATTTTAAAAAGCGAAAAAAAGTTAGATATGCCAAAAAAAAACAATGTCAAGTGAAAGAATAAATACATGATGAGTTATAATATCGTATGCGACACAAATAATATACAGGTAATCACAGAAATAAACATACTAATTTTGCCCCATCTCTACAGCAGTGTAGTTTTCGACCTTTCTTTTTGGTGGTGGTCCCTAAGTGAATAGAAGTATATCAACAATTGGTATGGTACTCATTTTTAAATAATGGAAAGTTAAAGTCAAACAGAAAAACAATTACCTCAAGATCACCAATGTAGTATTTTTCCATTATTTCCTTTGCGTACTCGCTATGTCCAATATCTCTGAAGTTGTCGGTGGCATCGGCACCAGCGACCTGAAAAATGGTCTCTTCACCCCCTGGATGCTAAGTGTGATGAGCGTATACATATGAGTTATATATATTTTTTTCAGTAAATGCATACTTTTATTTAGATTCGATCCAATTTGTGCTTTTTAGGGTCAATTACACAAAGAGAGAAAAATAATAGAAAATAGGGAAACGCGCGTATGCTTCTCCGTAAAGAAGACTAAAGAGACGTTAATACAAATAAAAAGCAACTTACATCTTCATAGAAACTTGTTACATCGTAGACTTTACTGTCAATGCAGATCCAAAGCTTGGATTTTGTGTTGTTCTTTTCAATATCTTCAGCTGTGTACTTCATCTTTTTTTCTAAATTTTAGATATATATATCAGTATGTTTTCTGGAACACTTTATCGGAATTATATTAAAATCAAAAATTAGTCCTATTTTCATTACATACCTCAATTGTAAATAAAGCGATTTCTATCTTCAAATTCACAAATTGAAGGGCATTTGATGCAGAATGAAAATTCGATTTTTATACCCTCCCCTCCCCCAAAAAAAGTGCCTGTGATATCATAGCACTTCTGATTTTATTCCATCGAAAATCCCAAGCACATCCGCAAATAGCTCTGTAAAACTGAAAAAAAATTTTTTTTGCTATTTTATTGCTGGGTGTACCACAACGCTCAAATAAATGTATGAACCCACTTTGAATATGATGACTATATTTGGATGTTTGTTTCCAATTGTTTGTGATAAAAATCTGAATAATGGTTCGATAGTTTTCGATTTGTAAAGACACACTATACACATTTACTATTGGCTACAAATAAGATGTATGTTGTTATATGATAAAGTCAGAACATTGATAAATAAGCTAACAGGCGAAATTTTGTTGAGCGCGTTTTGTCAAACATCAAGTTCAATAGTCAAGAGGAACTACATAAAGCAGTGAAGAATTTACTTTTTTTTTATGGCTAGTTCAGCGGAACTTTGCTGTGAGAACAAGTTAGGGTATATGCAGCTACAATAAAAACGCAAAAAATGGCTCTAACAAGAACCCCTTGCCTTGGATACCATGAATATTTCACCACTTTAGCAGGTTCTCTTATTTGTGTTTGTAGAAAGTTTCACAAGACGTCAAAAGAGTCGGTATTTTTGTAACATACATATTAAACGTTGATTAAAAAGTGGCGAAAGATGAAACTGTTTTATATTGCATATGCAACCACTACAGGATAAACACGCCAAATTCTAATGCAGTTAGATCGTAGCCATCACGTGTAAGTGTTCATTGCGATATTTAAATGAACCATTCTGTCACAAATCCGACTTTTTCTAAACCAGTATATTTAAGCATCCAATTTTTGGCTATATATGATATTTGAGTACAAGTGAACCAGAGATTTATTTCAACAGTGTTGAGACAAATGAATTTTATTGTCAGTATTAGAATTAAAAATCCAACACCTCATATAGGTACATGATAAAGTACCAAGATGGCGTTCCTTGCTCTGTTGCACTGTACATGGTGGTGTATCTATGTCATCCCTTTTCTGAAAAATACTAGTAAGAACAATACACGATCTGAATGATGTGGCGATCCAATGGCTATAATCACTTTCTTCAGTGAAAAAAAAAACAGCAAGCATTAGAATTGAAACATATGTTATGGTTGGGTGTAAATTTTACAGGGATAGTCTTAAAAGTATGATCACAATCAGCACAGTCTATATATTTGTCGAGCGGAAATAGCTATGGCTGTACTACACCAGAGGTAAAAAAAAGGAAAGATAGAAGAAAACCAGCACCCACTAACCTACCCAACCAACTCAATCTACACAATTAGAAAAATAATCGGATACTGTTATATTTATTACAAATCTCTAGTTTGTAGTATTGATATTCATAAGTATATATAGTTAAAGAATGGTGTAAACCAATAGCTAGATTCGCCGAGAAAAAAAAAGTCAAAATTTTGTATGTACTAAATATCTAACTATCTTAACCCTTTTTGTAGAAGGATAACAAGACGACACACCACAGCAAATGTTTACTATTCGAAAAAAAATACGTAAAAAAACAGTTATATAGTATCCCATTTCTTTCTACATTCGTAATCGATTCCACGGTGTTTCGAAGGATCGCAAACACATTTTCCAATCTTATCAGAATTCGCTGGACAGAATCCCATGGCTGGGTGGTAGTAGCCAATATCACCAAAGTAGTGCACTTGTTCCTTTTTCAAGAATATAGCAGCTGCAATAGTGTGAACCGGCGCATCTCCCCATCTTTCGTAAAAGAATCCCCCTTCACGATCTAAAAAGTCGAAGAAATCTTCGTACTTCTTTGATCGATAAAAGCTCAGATCTGCTATTTCAAAGTTGGTCCAAAAGTGACAACCATTGTACTTTTTTCCATCCTCGCTGACATATTTAATAAAGTTCTCTGGTTCTATGTGTTGCGGGTACTTGTCCATAAACTTGAGCACTGAATCCCATAGTGTAGCCACTGTTGCCATGTACTCACCTGGTGCCATATTCCAACCATAAACTAACTTGTTTTCTTTCATGTATTCGAATGGATCGTAATCTATATCACAGAAATACTCAACATCTGGCTCAATTCGCCAATAATATTCCAAACCGTCCAAAAGCGGATGCCTGTAGAAATATCCGGATTGGAATCGGCACATAAACCTGTAACTTTCACTGCCAGCATGCATATAACTTGCGGTCTTGCGCACCTCGGCTGCTTTCTCCTTGTCAACATATGATGGGTAGTCCCATGCTTCGCCCTCAACCAAACCAAAAGTAACATTCGCTTTTGTCATATCCTGAACACCTTTTTTGAACTCGTCAGTGAAAGGTTTATCGTTGAGGAATATGTATGGGTAGTTGTAATTTTTGTTGAAACGATCTTCTATTTGACGCATTGTTTTCCTCATGCCAAAGAGATCCGAGTTTCTGGTGAGCGAAACAAATGCTCCATTAACTCGTTTCTTAACCGGTGCCTTGGGCTTGATATTGTTTACCTTCTGCCATAGATTCAGATTCTGAAGCTCTATATCCTCTACCGAATCTCGCAACAGCAGGTAATGCATACTCAACAAAATAGTCGAGCCCACAATAAACACCAATAGTGCGGATTTAATTCTTCGTGGAATCGTAGATCCTACCATGTTTCCATAAATTGCTAGAGTTCTTTTTTCCTTTTTTCCTTCTTTTCTTTTTCCTTTTATATAAAGACTATTTTTCGAAAAAAAATATTAATGTTCCGTTGCTTTATAAAAATGATAAAAAAAGAAAAAGCAAAAGTAGGCCAACTCATAATGTCGATGGTTTTACAGCCTAATTAATATTAAAAGACGGTCAAAAAAATATTCACAAAGAATAGGTATGTGGCAGTAAATTAATTAATTTTGCTTAAAATTCGATTGTTTTTTTATGTTTATTTGCTATTAGCATAAAAATGCGGGAATTTACTCAACGAGACTTATCAAACCCCAAAAATAAATCTAGCTAATCAAATGGATACAACATTGATTGAAAATGCTTACTCTGTAAAAAAGGCCAACGCAAATTTAGAATCATTTGCATCTATTGGGGGAGGGGGGAGAGAGAAAGCAAAACTTTTAAATCAATAAAGAATGTTCGTAGACCTATTTTAAAACGCACCAGTATCTATTTTTTGCCTGGTGTTATATTTAGACCGCGCATTAAAAGATGGACAAACCGTAAAACAAGCATACATTGCCTTAGCACAGTCGCTACCCAACCAATCGGTGTCGTGAAAATCCTTTTTGATTAGCTAGCTTGTACTGTCAAATATATACCACAATCAATTTTCACTGGTCACAACTACCATAATATCCTTTGTCGGGTGGTTATAGTGGTTAAGCGAAGCCCGAAATTTTGGGGGAGGCGGATCAAAGGTTAAAATATATTCTTGCAACTTACCTGACTCTCGGATGTATTACAACGTGTATGGTACTGCTAACATATCTGTCTCAAGGATGTGCGAGATGAGAAAAATACAGCGCTAGTCCTAATCATTTGTAAATGATAATATCAATATACATTTGTTTTTTAGGTTTGGGATTCTATTAAATGCTTGTCCTATCAATCAAAAGACATCTACGTCCTCAGCAATAAGACCAAACCCAGATCAAAACATATATTTCTACGTCCACCTTCGTAATATGGGTTGATGCTTATATAAACATTGTTATACTAAACCAATTTTTTCTAAGAATAACAGAGTAAATAAAAGGCTATGCACCCACGTCCCTAGATAGGAGAGAAAAGGTCTATCATTTATAGCAATTTGAACCATTTCATACATTTTTAACGAAGTGGGGCTATTTTTCACTAATTGTTAATTTGCTTCATTACTTGTTTATTTCTAACCAAAAAAAATAGCATCAATGTGCTTCAATTATACTCGCAAAAAATCTTTATTTAAAAAAAATGTTCATAAATTTTTTTATAGAATGCTATAACCCAGTTTTATCTTCCCCTCACTAAACATAGTTTGACTCCCACCCCCCCTTAAAATGTCGACGAATTTCAATTGTATTAAATCTATTCGCATTTTATAGAACCAATCAAGTGATGCTAAATCAAAAAGTACGGATCAATCATAGGCTCAGCAGAAAAAGGCCAGAGCGAAAAGTCATAAAGAAAACCAAGCCATTCACTCCAAAAATATCATACCACAAGTCTCTTAAATGCCTCAAGGCCATATATTTTGCTTATGTTTGTATTTGGTACTATCGAAATGGATCATGTGCTGATAATGAGGAGGTGGTGCAAGAATTCTTGCTTTTCACATTCATTTTTACCAAAAATGACAGAGTAGTTTTAAAGTTTTATGATAACCGAAAAAATTTTATTTTGCGTAAAACAGGAGTATAAACCATCCAATCGAGTGTATTTAGAGAGCCTAATCTCCAGCTTAAGACCGAGAAATGTTGCAGCAATTAGCCCAGAATCTTGATTTCTGATCCTATATAAAGCGATAAACTGCATTTATCACTATTTCTTTGCAATTTTAAGGTGTACCCAGGTTGTTAAAACTTTATATTTTAAAGTACTCAGATACAACTATTACAATAAAATACTCACTAGCCTAGAAAAGAAAAGAAATATTATTTCTAGAAATGGCAGACGACAGAATCCCGATTTGGTTAGACTGTGATCCAGGTCAGAAGTCTTTAAACACTACACAAAGAAGGGCGCCAAACCCCGGCTTTGGCAATCTTAAAAAAATAATATCCAATTCCAATGGTTGTTTAATACCTTTTTTTAACAAAAAAAAATAGGCCAGGATGATCTCCACGCAATTATCTTTACTAGTAAGTGTGCGAGCATACTTTATATGAGATTCAGCTTTGAAGATTTTAATTGATATGCATCCTTTCGCACACGTAGAATTTCACCCAAAGCTAAAGCTTCTTGGGATAACAGCTGTGCATGGAAATGCAACACTTGATAGAACCTTTAAAAATGCTTCAAGAGTCCTTAAAGCCTGTAACGTCAAGGATGTTAAGGTGTATGCTGGCGCGGAGAAGGTACAGTACATATAACTTAATATGATGCAGGAAGACCTTTTGGTTTTGAGCAACTTAATTTGGCACTTTATAGCGTTAGCTCGCTACCTCTTTGTATTATTAATTATCTACTGCTTCTAGAACCT
>LSSK01000852.1:0-53273 GCA_001969505.1 Zancudomyces culisetae | reverse complement strand
CGGGTATGAAGTTGTAGATAGGATTATTGAAGACTTGAAGCAGACGAGCCTTCAGCTATATAAGGAATACGATGGTCTTAAAAGGACAACACAGGGAAACAATTCACAACTGGTAACATCGTTAGTCCATGGGTTGAGTATTAATTGTACTAGTGATTTTTGGATTAATGAATCGATGCAAATTATTGAGGATCAAAAAGATAATTTGGACGCCGGACTTCGGATCAAATTGTATGGAATGATAATGGAGGAAGGATACAATAACAACAGTAGGCTTGGTGTTGGAAATACCATGAATCTTGTTGACGCAATAAAGATATTTGAGGAAAAAATAGATTTTACAGAAATCTCCAACAATCAAAAACTGCAGGCCGAAATCAAGCCATTTATCTATGCAATAGTGATGAAGACGTATTATAATCTAGGTGAGTATACTCAAGTGCTAAAGATCAAGGATCACATTTTGCCAAAATCGTTTGTCGATGATGATGTATCTGGAAAAGAGAAATCAAATAGCGAAATTGATGTCAACATCAACACCAACCTATACGTGAATGAGTCCAATTCAAATCTTACCAGTAGTGATAGTGGTAGTGGTAGTTATACAGATACGGATACGCGTGTAGGAGTTGATATAAATAATATTCGTGAACGCAGTATACCAGCCGCAGTCTTTGACATGGTGATGAGTAGTCTGTTGAAGGTAGACGAGGTCATTGAGGCCATGCAGTTTTTGGAGAAACTCAAACGGTACCAGTCACAACAACACTTTACCGTGTCTGAAAGTGTGTATGCCAAGTTACTGGATCATTTTGGTGCCCACTTGTCTGAGAGTGTTACTGCTATTTACTTGATACGAGCACTAGGCACGTTGGAAAAAAGACTGTTTAACAACAATTCACTGATTTATATGTACCAATATAAGTCTACAAATAGCGATTCAGAAGTTGGTAATAATAGCAAATCATTAACTAGTGACAATTATGGAATGCAAGTCGTAAATGCCTATTATTATCTAAAAAATATCAATAACAACAATAGTAATGATAATAATGATACATTGAGTTTGCAGTTCTATGCATCACTGTGTTTTGCTTATGCGTCTACTGGTGATATTACCATGGCGTTCCAAACATTGGAATTGGTACTTTATAGATACCAACAGCTTCTTTCGACATTAGATAATAAGATGGCACAGCTACAGTCATCACCACAGTCCTTGCAATCAAAAGCTTTAAAAACAAACCCAGAGCTAGAAACTCCTGCTAACTACTACACCCTCTTCAACCCACAGACTTACAACTACGGTGCCAATATTGACAACATCCATAACACCAAACGTAGTCTAGATTATATGTTCAAGACATTGGTGGATTGCTGTATATACTGCGATTTCCAAAACGACGAACATTTATTCGCATTACTCAGATCGGCTGCATTATCGCAACAACAGCAAAGACAACAAAAAAATATTCAAGAAACCATCAAAAATAACGGACCTAGTGCTAATACCAATTCCAATGCCAATGCCAATCTTAACGCCAACACTAAAAATAATACCGATATGGATAATGATGGTGATGGTTATGGTGATGGTGATCAGGCCTTTAATATTTCAGAGAATGATATTGATAATGATAATGATATTGATAACCTTGAATTTGTCAAATTCGTGGAGCAGCAAACCCTCAAAATGGATTTTGGATCGAACAATGTTGAAAAATACACCATACTATTTAGCAAACCAAGTGTCGATATCAAAACCACTAAAAACCCCAACTTTAACCTTAACCTTAATCTAAATCTTGATCTTGGTTTTGGTTTTGGTTTTGGCAAAGCTGGTAACAGTGGTAGTGGCGATACAAAACGACACCACAAGTATGCTGTAGATAATGGTAATGGTCACGACAAATTTAGGTACTTTTATTTGTTGGATGGTGTAGCCAACCATATATACGATCTGACCAACATTCACAAACCTTCAACACAAGCCGTCCCTGATTCAGCTTCATATTCTACGGGAATCAATGGATATGATAGTCATTTGCTGCTAATTACTTCTATCTTTGAGGCACAGGTACGCTTTGGTAATTACCAAATCGCTGTGGATTTCTTGTTGAGTAATTCTGGTTCATTTGCAGATAATAGCGAGAGTGAGAAGTGGCGTGAATATGCTGTTAATTTGCTCGGCTTTGCTGCCAAGTTTGTGGATCTTGGTGAACCTTCTACCAAACTTGCTGACCAAAACTCTGCACTTTTCCAACTTAATAGACTCACATCATCCCTGCCATCATCATCCCTACCATCATCATCGTCATTATCATCTTCTACTTCTACTTCTCCCTCCACTCTTACTCTTTAAATACTGTAGTTTTTTTTTTCCTTCTTGTTGTTGTTTATTGATTTTTATGTATATCTTTTTTCCATCCCCACTCTCTTTATTGGCTTAATGTAGTTATTGGAAATTATTTTCTTGTTACAATTAATCTTTTTCTTTTTTAAACAACTGAAAAAAAAAAAGAAATAGAAAAAGAAATGGAAAAAGATGGTTATATTTAAAAACTAGTTACAAATTTAAAATACATTATGTTATATTATATCATACTCCTTTTTAGAAAAAAACTCCAAACATCTCCCTAACCATTCCCCTCATCTGCCTTCATCCCCCCCCCCGCTCACGCTCACGCTTTTTCGCCTCCTCGTTTAAAAACGCTTCACGGGCTTTTCTCTTTTTCTTTTTCTTTGATTTAGTACTCCCACCTTCACTACTACTTTTATTAGTGGGATTCATAAGATCGCTCTTGGTATTATCGGCGGAAGTTTGCTGCTTATTTTTTTGTTTACCAGATGTACCATCATTTTTACCAGAATTAGCACTAGTGTTGGCAGTGGTATTAACTTTAGTATTAGCTTTAGTGTTAGTATTGGTACCAGTATTGACATTATTGTTGGCCTTTGGTCTGGTATTGGTGTTAGTGTTGCTGTTGCTGTTGCTGTTGGTGTTGGTGTTAGTGTTGCTGTTGCTGTTGCTGTTGGTGTTGGTGTTAGTGTTTGTTTTAGTATTAACATTGGGTTTGGTCTTGGGTTTGGGTTTAGAAGTGAGAATAGGGGTGGGAGTGGGAGTGGGGGTGGAAGTGGAAGTGGGTTTTGCTTTGGGTCTGAAGTTAGAGCTGAAATTAGAGCTGGAACTTGTATTAATGTTGTGCTTGAGGTTAAGATTGGGATTAGGCTTAAAATTGAGGTTTGGTTTATTTTCTCTAAAATTAAAATTAGAAGAATGCACAACAGAACGTTGATTAGACATGGCATGATGAGGTGGAAACCTTCTACCAGGTGGCATTCTTTTATTAATCGTGGTGGGTTGCACAACCGGAATATTATGATCAAATACCGTCTTGTTGGGCACAAAGCTGTGGTAGTAATTGTAAGCATTTGAAGTATTTGTTGCACCATAAAAGCTATTCTTTCCTATTAGTGATGGAGGTTGTAAAGGATTTTGTTGTTGTTGTTGTTGTTGTATTAATGAAGTTGTAGATGTTTTCAAACTTTGATGGTATTCTGGTCGTTGTAAGTATGAATTGTGAGGGTTATGAAAGGAGTGAGAATGAGAATGATATGGTGGTCTTGGGAAATAAGGTTTGTTGTGGGTATTGCTTGGATTGTTAGAAAAGTGTGATGGTCTTTGGTATCGTTTAGCATTTGGACCCAAAAACGAAGAAGATGGTCTTTGATTGATCATATAGATACCAGTTTCTCTTTCTGTTTTTATGGTTTTACCACTATGACTATCACCGCCATCACTATTATTCATATTTGTGCTATTATTACTATTACTATTACTACTACTCTTATTAGTATTAGAATTAGTATTAGTATTGGTATTGGTATTGGTATTGGTATTGGTATTGGTATTGGTATTGGTATTGGTATTGGTATTGGTATTGGTATTGGTATTGGTATTGGTATTGGTATTGGTACTAGTACTAGTATTAGTATTTCCATATTTATTTCCATACTCATTTCCATACTCATTTCCATACTTATTAGCATTAGTGTTAAAATTGATAGTTGGTTTACTATCTCGACTACTTTCCAGTAATAAAGATGCTGTAACTTGCTGAGAACGTAATTCTTGTTTTTGTTGTTGTTGCTTTTGTTGTTGTTGTTGTTGTTGTTTTTGATGTTGTTGTTGTTGTTGTTGTTGATGTGTTGAAGAGAGCACAATATCGGTAAGGGTTGGAGCTTTAGGCTGTTTAGAACTATTATTAGAATCATTTAAATTCGATTTTGGCACAGTTGGTGCTGGTTTTTCGGATTCCAATAGTATTATGGTGGGTTTATTGGTTGTTGGAAACAAGGAATTGTTATCAGATGGCTTTAGTTTTGAAGGGTAAAAGGATGGTATATTTCGAGACTTTCCTTGGTTACTTGTATCTATATCCATCCTGTAATTGACATTTAAAAGATTGTTACTATCATCATTCCCACCACCATTAGTACTATAATTATCATTATCATCATTATCATCATTATCATCATCACTAGGGATGGTCGTGATTCTAGAAGAGTGATGTATGTTGGTATTACTCATATTACCTACCATAGTTGTAACTTGATTTTTGTTGTTAGATTTGAAGCCTATAGATAATTCATGAAATTTTAAATTATCAGGTAAGTCATCAATAGCAACATCCGCATCATCAATGAATCTTGTTATTCCAGCATTATTTGAATTTCCTCTCCTGTTATTACCACTACCACCACTACCACTACTACTACCGCCACTACCGCCAATACCATTATTTATACTACTAATAGCACCACTAATATTATTGGGGAATGAAAGGCTAATGGTATCCATAAACTTTTGAAATGTGATGGTAGAAAGAGCATTAAGTTTGCTCTTTTCTTGAGCTACCATATCCAAAATAATAGGATTGTTATTATTCTCAAAGGCCGAATTAGGAGTAACATCCGAAACTTCTGTGCTATACTTTCCAGCATCCCTTGGGTCAGTGAAATGAGTTTCAACAGACACAATATTTTTGTAATTCCTACTTAGTACTTTTGAAAATACTTTATCAGGCTTTGTACTATCTAGCAGTTTTTGAATGTTCCGACTAGAAATATGTTCAATAGATTTTGGATTCTTGGGAGGTGCATAGTAATTTTTGGTCTCTTGTTTAACAACCTTTCTATTGCTTTCCACATTATCAACCACCCGTAAACTCAATCCAACCTTATGCCTATTGTTGAAAAACATGGTTTGTTCCCACGTCCCCATGGATATCAATCGATATACAAAGACACGGTTGTTTTGATTATACCGATAAGCACGTGCAACAGCTTGTTCGTCATACAACGGATTCCATCCTACATCAAACAAAATCACCCGGGTCGCCGCTACCAAATTCACACCTATTGCAGCTGTCCCCGTCGAAATCAAGAAAATACGTGCGGAACTATTTGGATCATTGAATTTATCAATCAGCTCCGTTCGTAAACCCATTGGCGTTCTACCATCTATTCTCAATACCACTTCGGCTATTCCATTACGCTCAGCTATTGGCTTGTTTCGGTATCCATTCTGCATCTTTGTTTTGGTTACTTTACTCAACAAATCCATCGTATCCAACGTCCACCAAATAAAATCAAGAGTGCTTAGAAAATGTGAAAACACCAACACCCGCTCATTATTGACTAGCGCATTGTACAGTATCGATAACATTATTAAAATCTTTGGTGAATGTTCAGGAAGTACATATTTGGTTGAAGGAAGTTTGCTAAGAATGGCTTCAGCCCAAGAATCATCCACGTGCTCACTATAAAATCCTGATCGTGCTGTATCTCCATCCACGTTTATATTTGCATTTGCATTTGTGTTTGTGTTTGTGTTTTCAGAATCTACTAATAAACTAGGATCCTCCAACAACAAATCATCCGTCTCGTATATTGATCTTATCTTGGCTGTTGATAAGCCCTTGACAGCTTCTCGTTGTGCATCCTTTCTCTTATTAAACAAGTACTTGACTGCCGATGGATGACTACAAATAGTTGAAAAAGTTGAATACCGCATAATGATTCCTCTGTTGGTACATCCAACTCTATCCTTAAAGAAATTCAAATACGAATTGTACATTTGATATTGCAAATCACTAAGCGAACACATGATAAAAAACTCAATCTTTGGTGGAATGACCTTATGCAGAGCTGTTGCATCTTGTCTCAAAACAAGCGGTGCCAAATGTTCATGAAGTGCTCGAAGTAATACTGCTCCATTACGTCGATCCGTATAAGACGCATCTAAATACAACGAATTGGATATCGGTAGTGAATACGTTGCATGGAAATCGCCATATTTGCCCAAGACATTCGGAAACACAAAATTAACCATTGTCCAGTACTCATCCAAATTGTTTTGCAGTGGATACCCCGTCAAACATATCCGTGCCAGCGTATTGATCTTTTCCATCGATACTGAAAGCTGCGAACTCTGGTTCTTGATCATGTGACCCTCATCAGCAATCACTATTGCTGGTCCTGGATCAACCAGGCAGCGATATATCGTGTTGCTGTACTTGTTTGTTCCCAAACATTCCTTTCGAATCGTCTGGATTTTGTTCAAATCTCTAAACGCATTAAATCCCATAATCATTACTCCTCCGCTCTTGCGCCACCCTTCAAGCACTGCCTGTTTAGCCTTTAAATCGCCTTTGATCGTATCAAAACATAGTATGGTGTTCAACACGTGTTTGACTTTATCCAAATGCTTGCGGTGCAGCATCTCATCTTCACGTCTCATGTTCAATTCTTCAACCACTGTTCTTCCCTCTACTGTGTCCATTCCTCCATTAGTCAACCACTTCACAAATTCTCTGCGCCAGTTTGTTTGTAATGTCGGTGGACACAAAATAAGTACGCTTTTCTTTTTAAGGTTGGGTGGAATTCCACTCGGTTTTTGCTTGTTTATCGATCCCAAATTTTCATTCACCCTGTCGTCCGTAATCGCATTAAACAACGTATATACAAATGTGACCACCTGCAATGTCTTTCCCAATCCCATAGCATGTGCAATAACACAACCATGAGGTGTTGTTTTGTGTGTTCCATGCTTTTGCATCACCAAATTGGCCCACATAAATCTCACCCCCTCAATTTGATGTGCCTTCAAATATCTACCCAAAAATTCCGGAATATACACGTCTCTCTCATCTGCACCATGTTTTGGATTCACTATTATCGGTTTGTAGTTGTCAACAGGACGGGAAAGCGTTCCGTGTGTGTTTCTGATCTGTACAAGCGTAGTACTGGTCATCGAATTCATCAAATCAAGCCTTTGTTTCTGTAAATACAATTCGTATTGAGTTAATGGTCGTTTCACCATTGCCTTGTTATTTGGTCGATATTGCATATTATTATTATTATTATTATTATTATTGGTGGTTCTTGCTACGGTATTGTTTCTAGTGTTGCTTTCTACTTGTCCGTAACTTTGAATTAGCAGTGGCTGAGGCCGACCTTCAATAGACAAATCTATATAATTTGAATTTCGATCTTCTCCAGGTAAAATCCTACGCACCGAAAGTCCTTCATTCAACAATCTCCGCTGAATCTCCAACTCCTTTTGTTTGAGTTCTTCCTTGTACTTTTTTCTCTCAGCTTCTCGCATCTTTAAATATACTTGTTGTCGTATATGATATGATGCCTTTGATCTATCTATTTCTCTTGTATATAACACCTCTGGTTCATTTACCACCATTTTGTTGGTGTATGAAAATGCTGATGATCCCACAATCCCTCCTGCTCTTGATGTATCCGTTTCTGTTGATCCCTGTTGTCCACTTTTCTCCTTGAACGCCACTCGTTTATTGAATTGTTGGACTGCCGAGCTAGTTATCGCATCGATTCTGTCACTTAGCCTCATATTTTCCTCAGCATCAAAACTATCCCTTTTGTTATTACCAACCACTACAGAGCTGGCCACTACTGGTACATTGCTATTATCATTATCCCCTCCTCGATCCTTTCTTCTTTCCTTCAATTCCGATTCCAACTCCTCCTCTTCGCTTTCTTCCAAAAAATATTCTTCTCCCTCTCCATAATACTCATTAAAATCATTAAAAAAGTTTTGTGTAAATACATCATATTCATCCGAATTTCCCAATGTCGTTTCCGCCGCTTTTTGGTTAGCTCCGCTTCTATTTATCTGCATATACGTGGTTTGCCAGTGCTCCATAATAAACCTCTGCTTCACTGGTGTTTTGAGTTTGTCGCTCACTTCCAAAAAATCAACTTCTTCATATTCCGGATTATTTTTAACAATCCTATTGTTCAGAATCGCCAATCCGTACATTGTTGCCAACATATTCCGATGGAAATTATAAAATCGCTCAAACCCGGCCTTCAACTTTTCAAGTCTTCGAGTTCCTACCATTGGTAATTCTAAGGACCTCGTATTCACAGGCACTACCATCGATTCCATCAACTCTTTCATTTCCTTGTCCTCCATTCTCTTCACATAACCATAAAACGAATGCCAAATCAACACTGCTGCAGTTTTACTCATAGCTACCAAGTTGTCGTCTTTTACTTTGGTACAACTGTCATCTAACTCCATACAAATATACCCTGGCGTTTGAGCTGGCGGGTATGAATAACTACACAATGTCAACTTGTCCATAAGTCTTTCAAACATTCTTTCACTGGTATCCAAGTACATCCCCATATTATTCAGCTCTACCGTCGAACACTCATACTCTGTCTCTTGCTTATTACCCAGTCCTGAAGTAGTTGCTATACTCCTTAGATCCTGTGCAGAAAACGCTCGTCTTATTCTTGGTAAATTCGAGCGCTTAACACCGGTTTCTACTATTAGCCTCCTGTTTTCGGCATCCCATTTCAACCTCTCCTGCAGTTCCTCAGCCGTGACATCCCACAGCCTCCTCCTATGTATCCTTGCTTTATTATCTCTTCGCCGCTGCGCTTGAATCGTTTCATATGGATACTCTAGTTCGCAAAGATCCCCATTATCACCCCATTCAGGCTCAATATCTCCCATTTTTTGAGGTACTCTTCTTTCTGTCTCCAGCTCGCCTCTTTCCATTGGCTCCGTGTCGTCATCAAGATCCAAAACATATCCAGCACCCCTATTCCTATGTGGCGTTTGTTGTTTTTGAATACCCTCTATTGCTAGGTAGTTTTCTAATTTTTCAGTATCGTATAGAGGATATGATATCTCTGTGTTTGAAACTGCTTTGTTGATCCTAATAGCCCTACTACCCCTATTACCGACAATTCCTTCAATCGATGTCGGAAATGCGATCTCATCGTTATCTGAGGCCATTTCTACCTCTAAATCCTCCTCAAGTGATACATCCGACCCACTATCCATCGCATCATCCCTGGCGTTTATTTCTTCTGCATACACTTCACTCGGTAATCTATTGTCTTCCAACATTGGTTCCTCGTATTGCGCTTCTGGCTCGACGTTTATCTCATCTTCGCTATTTGCCACTTTATCCTTTTCATACACATTGAATAACCATTCACTAATAAGCGATGTTTTATATATCTTTTCAATCTCATCCCTCGTATAGTTATCCTGGTTGATCCTCAAGTTATTTTTTTCTGTATACACTGATTTATACACTTTTATCAACATGTTACTCTGTTTTACTACCTCACTGAAAATCGTTGTTTCGTTGCACTTTAGGAATGGTCGTACATAGTCCTCAAAGTGTTCCTCATAATCCTTTTCTCCCCTAGGTACCACCACTAACTCTTTTTTCTTTGACTGTCTACCCCTACCATCTAACACCGACTTTTTACTCTTCTGGCTCACCTTACCCCCTAGTAAAAACATCCGTTTCATCATTTTCTGTGTTTCTAAAACTATCACACTCGTTTTTTCCTTCGCATGCCTCCTCACAAACCAGAATCCTTTAATATCGCTATTCCCTAATATCTTTCCAAGTCCAATATCCTGTTCGCTTACTTTCGCCCTTACCTCGACTACAGGCTCCAAATATCGGCGACTAGAACTTGTAGTCGATTTTTTTGGCTCTGGTACAGGTTCCTCGATTGATTTTTGCAGCAAATATTTATCAGCTTCGATATCGAACGTTTTATCCGTTGTAGCCCCATCTTTCGAACACGAGAGTTGCTCTGCTTCATTCTGTTCCCTGTTTTCTGGTCTCACTACCATCGCTGGCTCTGGTGTTTTCTCCTTTACAAGTTCCCGCTCTACTGCTCCATTGGATGTTTTATTCTGTCTGGTTTTTTCTCGTTCTATGTCATTAAAATTAGTTTTTTTTTACCAACACTTGTCAATCGTTTCATACAACACTGGAAATATTAACTGGTAAATAGAGTGATAAAAGGCCCTAAAAATCAGACATTTAAATATTCAATTCATTTTCGAAAAACTGCCATATACCTACCTATATTTACATCCATATTGCTAACTTTAACACGCTTTTCCGGGAAACCATTCAGCATCGAAGTTGCACCTTCAGCTCCTACTGGTCTTTTTATTCCCGCTTCAACAACACCTTCAGAGATGTTATAATCTCTTTCCTGGGGATATTGCTGACTGCTCACCCCTAAGTTTAATTTATATCTGTCATTTATCAATCTTGTGGGCGTGATATCCCATTTTTCCATTAATTCTTCCAACTGTTCTAGAATTTTCATTGATCTTCCGATCACAAGGTTCATCTCATACCTAAGAATGTTGTAGTCCAGATTGTACACCAACACTTTCCCGTCAATTTCGTTGTCAGTAAAGGTTTTCTGGAGCCCCTTATCCTGAAATGTATGCAGTATCCACACACCAACCTGCTCAACAGTCCAGTATATTGGTGAGATTTGTTCAATATCTTTTATTTCGCTTACTCGTCCCTCCATTTCCAACACCTTTTATCTTGTACTTTAGGGTATCTTTTCGACCGTTTTTTTCTTTTTCGTTTTATAGTACTTGCACCTTTAGTTGTGAATCTTTTTGATTATTTTCCATTACTAGGTTTAAAATTTTTAAAAAAATAACACGGATATAATAAATATATATGAATACAAAAAGAAAAAGCTTAAAGGTTGTTGTTTGCTATACTATGGTTATTATTTACTTTTTATTTATTATTTAATTCCTGTTTATAAAATATACCAAGAATGATTTGTTTTATCAGTCTACTAAACGCAAAAGTATATACCATGAACCGTGACAGCAAGAGTTTGTAAATTGTTGTTTTTTATTGTGTATATTTACGAATAAAATCTATAGCAAGTAAACTAGCCAAACTACCAGGCACAAAAAAATTTTGATGAATTTTTCTCTCTTTTTATTTGCCACTATGTTTACCATAAACATGAGTCTATCTGGCACCATAGCCCTCCAAATTAGTTTAGGGGTAAAGTAGATGTAAAGGATAAATCATCTCTTTTTACAAATAAAAAAAAATTATAAAAAAAATAGTTGGATAAACGAGCCCTGGCTCGTCAGCATCTGAACACTTGTACCTGCATAGGTGGAATATATACTGTGGTAACCATCCTCACACAATTTTCTTTGCCATGCCTCTTTCTTTTGCTGGACAAGACCATCGACAACAAAGCCGAAAAGAAATGTATGAGAATTAGGGCTCTCCAACTCATGAGTGTATTTGGAGAGTAACCCTCAGTTTCGGTTACCCGCTTGGAATCAACAAAACTCACTGAACCTGACATTTGTGGTTTGGTTTTTGTTTTGGTTTTTGTTCTATTTCAGTATCATTATTCTTGCAATATGGCTATTTCAACTTGTACATTACACACGTACTTTTAGTTTCGAGTCTTGCTTTTCCTTTATTTCTTTGAGGGTTAACATCCTAATAATATGGGTTTCATAACATTGTTGTTTTTTTTTCTTTACCGTTAATATAGCTGGCTAGTCGATGACAAAAATGGGTGTTACCAGCTCAAGCTTTATTAGATCGAAACCAATACATTTGGCCCTTTTACTGTAGTATTAACACTAATTAAACAATCTTAATACTATTTTACAATTATGAATAAATCTACAAAAAAAAACACTTTTAGAATGCATAGTGCATTACCAACTCCAACCCAGACTCATAGTAGCTCTATGTTCGACATTTCAGATTCCTCTACGCTCTACCATCTTAAAAATCAATAATCTTTCTTTTCCTGAATACTCAACCCTAGCCCTGGCCAAATCAATATTTTTAGATAACATCACAAGCATATACCACAAACTTTATTATTTTCTTTGGTTTATTCAACAATTTATTGCCTTTATAAGCAATGGATTCTAAAAAAATAATCTAGATACGTGTTTTACGAATGTTTACCTATTCCTCATTCTAGCAATGTTCATTACTCCAGAATCGTGCGAAGTTTAGTTTGCAATTAATGCTATAACTACATATAAATTAATGGTGATAAAAATCTCGACCACTATACCAAGATTAACTATTTGTTTATCAGCCCACAGTGGTTTCTTTTTTGGATTAACGGTTATACTTGTATACCTTGATTATCATTATGAAGTGCTTGGGCTGATATTGATCAACTATGTTAATTTACACCAATGAATACGTTTGCTTGGATTCTAGACGCCGAGTAACTTTTTTCTTTTCAACTGCCATAACAAGCTGTATTAGTTTAAAAATAAATTTTACTCTTCTAGTTTTAGAGCAAGAGTACAAAAAACAGTTCTATATTCATGCTTATTCCACAAAATAACGACCATTTTTCAACTGTGGTGAATCCAGAACAAGGTGGTACTCAAGTTTTTACTTTAGAGTTTATTTAGTACTAGTACCGATTAAATTTCTGTGATACACTATATCCTGCAAACCGCTTTTCTCCTATTTCTATTCCTCATTATAATGTAGACTAGAATACTCTAAGTACCTATACACTTCACTTTTGGTTCACTAAAGTATATCTATCCTATTTTCACACCAATAATTTTTGATATTCCTTTCCTTTTTTTCTTATCATCCGCACTAGTTCGAAATATGCAACGTACTAACTACTTACCACCAACTTTAGTGTATAAAGAATTCTTTACACTATGCCTTTTAGAATGACGCCTTAAAAAACCCCATATATTAACATAAAAAAAGTATAAATACTCAACTATATTTTCATGTTTTCTCATATTCTTTACTACAAACCTCATAGTCGAGTAACAAACTAGAAAAACTACTAGAAAAAACACACCAGCTTCCCGAAAAGCGTAAAAAAAAACCATGCGTGTCTTAGGATTATCAGTTGCAGTACAACTCCTTTTAGTTGCTCAATCTGCATTGGGAAACAGTCAGGGTCAACGTTTCAACGGATATGTCCAAACTGATCCAAGCAGACCAAATGAAGCCTTCCTCAGCTTTAAAAAGAATGGCGTCCGACTTTCAAACCGATGGTTGCCCTTGGGAAAAGTCGACAGTAGCTGCAAAGGAGAGGACTGCTACTATTATGCTGGAACATACGGAGTAACCATCAAATTCAATAAAAAAAGGTTTTACTTGAACTGCGACTATAAGGATTCCATCACCTACAGATTCAAGCACACAGAAAAGCATGGATGCTGTGGAAAACCTGTCAAGAGATGCAACTTCAAGGGTGCTTTTAGAGAAGTTTACCAAAACAAAGATTAAGTATCGTTATTGATTAAAAAAATTCCATAATACTAACCATCTTTTTGAAGTTGGTATGGGATTTTGAATAGATTTTTTTTAGTACATTTAGAACTAGAGATATGTTTTCTAGGCTAGAATTTTGTTCCACAACTTTTGGTGAGTAATAACCTGATTTTCTGTTTTTCGAGAGCCAAATAAATGAATAAACATATCAAAAATTAGACCCAAAGAAATAAACAGAGTATATATCATCACCAACTGCTACAGGCTCACTTGCACTAAAGATCCCTTCATATTCTCTTAACTCCATTCATAGTGTGTATATCAAGGGGAAGCGAGGTGATGAACAGTATTTGAGTGTACATACTTTGCTTACAAAATTAGAGTGATAATATAGCACTTTCACTTCAGAACGTTTACAACATCCTCTATCTTGTCATCTTTCATTGAATACACAGTGTGTATTCTTCAAGTTTATATATATATAGTAGCTATTGGAAAAAAAGAGCATGCCCCCAAAATTAAGGTCATAAGGTTAAAAGTACACTAAAAACAATATCCAACCCCATAACCAAGCCAAACAATTAACCAGCTAACTAGACAGTAAGAAAGTTGAACAAAAAAAGAAAGAGGCATACCAGCAAATAAAACTGAAAAACCGACGTGCTGTCCATTTTCATTGTCTACTTTTTTTCGTTATTTAAGTTTTCCTGGATCTGAGCCTGCATTTTGCGTTGTTGTTCCTCCCGTTCTTTCAACACAACCTTGTATTTCTCTTTTAATTCTGGTGATAGCTTCTATTTGGATTATAATTTTCAAATTTCAATTTGCAACAAACAGTTACTTTTTCATAAACATTCCTTTGTAGTGGAAGGTTTTTGCTTTTAGTGCATTTTCCTTTATTTATAACATATTCGCATTCCTGCTTCTTATTATATGAAATTCTTTTTTTTATACCAAGTTGTGGGTAAAGAGATAAGTAAATTGATTAAAAATGATAATTATAAAGTTTAAATCAACTTACGGCAGCAAATTCTTGTTCATTGGGAACGGTGGCAACCATCAACAAGTAGGCCCCAACCATCACGCTCGAGAATACTATTGTCTTTCTTAAAAATGTCATTTCTGCTCTTAAATTCGTTTTTATATTATTTTGTGGAAAAGCATAATTTATTTCGACATTTTCTCGGGCTTTTAATTAAACCTTCCCACCTCCCCAAGTTCCTACTATGAAAATGGTAATTTTTTTTATAACAAAGATAAAGGAACACAAAAAAAATGTGCCAGATTTTCAATTGTTTAAGTCACGCGAATCTTACTAGACTTGTCAAAATTCCTGCTTGAGTTGGTACAGCGTTAATTCTTGGCTGGTTTTTGAAAATCTTTGATTTAAAAAACCAGAGCTGAGCGTAACAAACATGGGAGGTGTAGGTGGGGTTCAGTGGCTGTTCTCTTCAACATAGTAGCTAGAGGTACTTTCAAAAGAAATGAACAATAATTCCATGTTAACGATAGATACTTGTCGCAACAGAAAATGTTTTGTGAAGCCTCTTTAAAAAAGGAAATTATCATTGCCTATCTTGCAAGGGAGATGTGTAGTTTTACTTGCCGTTCTCATAACAGTGTATTAATGTACATGATGTTTTTGTAATCATTTCTTTAAAAATGTTAGCAAGTTCGCTATTTTGATCTAAAATTCTTTTCTTTGATCTTGGAAAAAAAAAAGATTTCCTAATTTTTTTTTCAGAGAAAAAATAGTCTTTGGGCACACATACAAAAGTAAAAAAAATTTTTTTATACCAACAAACTCTCATACTAAGGCGAGTAATCAATTGTAAGACCAATCTTGTAGATATAACAATTGTATTCTTCATAGTTTAGAATATCTTTAGGGTTAGGAAATATATAGAATGAGGTTGTTTACAGGTGATGAATCTGGCCTGATCAAATGTAAGTTGCTGGGGTTGGAAAAGATTATTGGTGAGATGCAGAAGGTCTAGAATAGGAAAATAATATTGTATACAAGTAACAAATCCAGTAGCCTTTGTGATTAATTTAGTTATAATTTATCTATTTGGAAATCATAGCGATAGAAATCGACAATATCAGAGAAAAGCACTCCAGAAGAATAGCTCAAAAAAGGTTAAAAGCGAATGGATCGTCAGCTGTGCGAGAAAAGAAACGAAAAGGTAACGATTCGGATTCAGATTCAGACCGGGAGACAAATAAAGCAAAGGATAAAAATGTCCGGGTTAATATTCTGAATGGTGAGGTCAAAAGGGAGCAGTATATCCAGCAAATGCAGATTGTAAATAGACTCGAAAAAGATACAGTTAGAGACAAGGTAATTTATAAAACTAAACTCCCAAATCAAGTAAAAAACCCATCATCACCACCACCACCACCACACAGCTACTTTTGTGGCCTAAATAATTGGTTATCGTCGTTTTTATGTTGTCAAAAACACTGGTATCTTATTGTAAAGTGGTTATGGTAATAATCGAAAATAGATTTCGGTAGCACGTAAAAACGGACGGGTTGAACTTTTGGACATGAATGGCGGGAATATACTAAATAGTTTTACAGAAACTTTATTTGAAGATACACTAAAGGAGAAAGTCAATGGAAAGATTATCAAAGAGTATGAGTATGTGGGATTGGAGAGTAATGAAAGGTAAAAAATTCAATATTACTGGTTAAGGTAGGGTTTTATAGTGGGAAGAGAGATATGAATAATAGGAAATATAACTAATAAACTCCAACTAAACATTTTAGGCATTTTGCGACATGTACAAATATGGGAAATGTTCGAGTACAAAAATGGAATTCAGAACTACAAGATGGTGATCAAAATGGTAGCAATGCTGGGTTTAGGATGAAGTTGGGGGTAGATATGTGTAAAATGAAGGCAAAGGATATCGAAGCAAATATATTAGCATTTGGTGGTAATGAGCAAGAGCTAAGAATCTATGATATAAACAAAGTTGAATTCGGAGATGCGGCAAGTGGAGCTAACAATGGTGCATGGAGAAAACCAAAGAGCGAGCCATTATTCAAGGCTAAGAATATTGCGGATGATTATTTGGGACTGCGGAACCCGGTGTGGATAACCGATATCGACTTTCTAGACAAAAATGAGAACACGACAAATTCGATGGGAAACAAATTGGTGGTGTCCACAGGATATGGATTTATTAGGACATATGATACTCTGGCACAGAAAAAACCAGTGCTCAATTTGAATGTGTTTAACGAAAACCGGAACCGGAAAATAACCAATATTGCAGTTTCACCAAACCAATATGATGTGTTTTTCACAGATAACTCAGGTATCATATGTCAACTAGATTTGCGCAAAGCAACATCCTCAAGCATAGATTTTGCGGTTTCAACCAATCAAAACAAAACACCCTTTATAGTAGAAAGCTACAAGGGAGCAACAGGTGCAGTTACATCGATGGCAGTAGTTGGACAAACGGATGGCTTGTTTTTGGCTACAGTTTCATTGGATCGATTCTTTAGACTATACAGAATCAACATTGGATCCACTTACAAGCATAGTAAAATGATTCACCAAACTTATCTCAAACAAAGAATGTCGGCAGTATGCTGGGATTCTACACGCAGTATTTACAATTCTGATGACATTGTTCAGGAAGAACTTGATGAAGTCTGGGATAAAATTGATACTGTTCATTAAACCTTTTGAAACTCTTTTTTTTTTGTATACATTTATAAGTTAAGCTAAATAAAAGAAAAAAATATATATTAAATATTATGAAACATGGGGGGGGATTATAAATCAGTAAAACAAAACAGATTATTTATTTATTTGAACCACCTTTGGACTGTTCAGATAAAGGGTCAGTGCCGCTTGGTTGGCCATGTGAACTAATACTACTTTGGATGCCTGCTCCCGCTCCTGCTCCTCCTCTTAGAAACCCAGCTGCGTTTATCCCACCCTGCACCTGTTGTTGTTGTTGCTGCTGCTGCTGCCGCTGTAGCCAATCGTAGTTGTGTGATCCTAAACCCGAATAAAACTGTGGTTGTTGCTGTTGCTGCTGTTGTTGTTGCTGGGCCTGTTGTTGTTGAGCTGCCGCCGCTGCCGCTGCTGCCACTGCCATGTTTGATGGTATATTCCCTGCTGCGGCTGCTGCTGCTGCTGCGTGTTGCATTGCATTTATGTCATTCAAATGGGAGGCATAGTATTGCTGGAAGGGTTGGTGGTTGTAGTACTGTGCAGCCACTGCAGCCATTGCTGAGGTTGCAGGGTTTGGCGGTCCTGCAACAGCTGACCCTGGGATTGCATGTTGTTGCGATGCTACTGCTGCTACCGCTGCATGAATCTGTGCCGAGGTCATTTGAGAGGCCTGAACCTGTGCCATCTGTTGTGCACTCATCTCCTCTTTTGTTGAATGCGTCTTCTTTCCGGCATTTATAAACTCATCCCGTGGTATAACGTCTATTAGAAAGTCGTACATTTCACTTCGCAACGAAGCTGCTGCTACATCTTGTCTCTGTAGTGTGCGTCTCTTACTGTCCTCAGCATTGAACCAGGCCCGTAGTGTCATTTCTTTAATAAATATTTCACACGCTTTTGAAAATAGTACCGGTGCCTCTGCACTAATCATCTTTACATCTGGGTCCGACTTCATCACTTTTTTAATCCGTGCTAGTGGTAATGTATGCGACTTGAAATCCAAATCGTTTCCTTGAACTTCTTGTAGTTGGTGAAGCCAGAAATCTCCTATTGCCTTGTGTGCACTATCCATTCTTATTATGCTTTTTTCAATTTCTTTTTTGTTTCTACCTTTTAGATTATAAAACTTTTAGGCTAGACAATCCCTGCTATCTGTACAAAATACTTTTATTCTTTCTTTTCACAAATTAAGGTTTTTATAGTGCAAGTGCAAAAAAAAACGCTTGTGTGTATTTAGTCTTTGTTGTTTTAGTTTTTATATATTTTTAGATATCGTTATCAATGTATCCTATTGTACAGTCTTGTATGGATTATGATGTACGCTTTGGTTTTTGTTCCTAATCGTTTTCCTTTTCTCCAAACACTATTCTTAATGCTTTAATCTATTTCTATTTTTATCGCAATTTATATTATAACGTAAATTCGAATTCCTCCGTATACGCAAAAGTTAATCGCAATTGTTCTTTATACCGTGTATGTTGGTTAAGAATAAATATTATCGCCTTTTTTTTATTCCGCTTTCGTGGATAAATACTATATTTCGTTTGATTTGAAAGTGATTTTTATTTCCTGTTTCAGTTCTCAAGAGAATAGTAAAAGCACTTCAATTTATTCAATGAAAAAACGGGATTATATGCTTTGGTGATCGGTTTAAAAAAAAATTTTTTTCGTATCCTTAAACGGCCTTGTTCATTCGAGAAATTCTGGACAGAACAGAAACGAGTTCTACCTATTTGCTCTTTCGCATTTTAGCGCCATTTTGGGATTACTAAATGAGCTCTTTTTGTATAATAGCATTTTTCTGCTCGTTACTTTCACGTTTACTCTGTAATATAACGCTCTTTTTTATTACACATTGGTGTAAAAAAAAAATTTTTTTTTGTTATGCCTCATATAAAAAAATATATACGTGCTGGGTTTTGCTAAATTCGCCTTTTTTAGCCCTTTAATTAAGATTCTGTGTCATACCTGGAAAATGGACATCATCTAGCCAATAATATCTACAAAGTTAACCCTTTAGCTATTTCATTTTTTTTTTGTTATTGACCCCCTTCCCACCCCATATCTCATCTTTTTTGCTAATTATTGTTATTTTTTTATTATTGCTGTTACTCTCATTTTAGGAACAAATTTCAAAAAGAATAATATAAAAAAGTTGTGTGACCTAATTTTCGGTTAGCTACAATTTCAGAAAGCCACCTTTTTTTCTCGCCTATTCCATTTTAAATCAATTCCACGTTTTATCGCTCGAATCTCCAATCATTTATTTTGGTAGCGAATACCCGAGAACTTATACCCCAACAGTCTGCGTTTTTTTCGTGTTTTTTCTTTCGTTTTCTTTTGGTTTCGAATGTTAATGTAAATAATATTATTGCAATCTCAATAAATTAGAAAATCGCAAACATTTAGTCAAAAATAAATCAGTACTACTATTTCTGTCACACTTGAATTGTCACTAACAAGGAATATCTTTGCGGGGGGGAGGTAGGTGGGGAAGGAAGGAATGACTATTTTAAAAACAATATTGTGGTTTCACCTGCTTATTTATATATTTACACCTATCTTCTCCATCCCCTCCACATCTTGCCATTTTTCTACTTTTTGTGTTATCCATGGTCTTATTTTATTTAGTTTATTGCTTCAGTTAATAACCCCCCTTGAATTAAATATCACATGACAATCTTTATCGAACATGTATATCAGCTTGAGCAGTTAATCGCCACCCCCTTTTTTTTTTTTAAAAAAACACCCCAATTCAACCAAAGCAAACTTAACACTATAAGATGAATATCGTATCATTTCCATTTTTATCATTTTATTTCAGTACTTGCTTTGATTTATAGGTAATACCATACAGTGCTTCCAATATCTAGCCTTAACTGTAACCTACGCCTTTTTATCATTCCTTTTATCCGGGTATGATTAATCTGTATACCTCAGATCCGCAACCCGGAAAATAAAATCCACACTTGGACCACCCTATTGCCCGAATATTTGCACTTTTAAAACACTCAAAGTTTTTTTTGGAGGGGATGGGGTGTGGAAGAGGGTGGGGCTTGTACTTTGGCGCCACTTTTACAATTTTGGTTATTACAAGTTATGTTATTTTGGCATCGTTGAGTGGGATAAACATTGGCCTGTTTATTTATTTTTTTTATTCGGGAAGCTTCATTCGCTTTTTTGGGGGGTTTTTTTTGTAATGCGGTCATATCTATATTTTAGTTTGTGTCTAAACTGTTTACTATAATACTAAAAATAAAACTTGGTCCTGGGTAGGACAACAAGCATTGACTGTAACATTTATTTGAACCTCTTTTACTCGCGTTCAGCTGAGCATATTTAGGCTATATATACATTTGGTCCGACCTTTCTTGTATCAACACAAAACAGATTTAATTTGCCAGCTTTGCAACTATTTTTAGAAAAGAAAACAACCAACTTCAAAAATAAAAGGTTGTCCAAGTATCCTGACTTGGACAAGAATTTCTTATTTTGGTTTACATTTTTTCTGTTTAACAACTATGTATATACTCTGATAAATTTGAGTGTATATTTGTTGAATACATAGTAAACTCTATCAATGATATGATTTGATATATGCAGTCAGAAATATAAATCAGGTCGGTTATATATCTAGAAACCGGTTAAACACTGGCATAATATTTTTGTTTACTTTGGCGGTAGTTAGCCTAGTTTTGTTAATTTTATTATATCCTTTAAAGTGCTTTTGCTCAAGAAAATGATGATTTTGAGCAATTCTATTTGCTACTCCAATCTCAACTTTGAACTAATTGTTAACAACAAAATTAATTTCCGTGTTTGACAATACCCATTGAAGGAAATCAGAAGGGTGCTAATTCAACTGAATAACAGAACAATTACAGGCATCCCGGTCACGAAGTCTAGCACAGATACTAGTCCAAGTGGTTAATAATAAGAATGGAGGTAGATAATTACACGGATCCAAACGAAAAGGGGATCATTTCGGCTCAAGTATCCGAATCAGAAGGTAGCTTTCTAAACGACTTTGAATTAGAAACCTATCAAACCATATACAAAAAGCTACTAGATGGAGATCAAAATGATAGAAAGGAAGAGGGCGAGAAAGATATATGTACTCAGGATAGCCGCACCGAAAATAAGAATGTCGATCGAAGATTGCTAATGTATTTGAAGCAGCTATTAGAATTTCCTCTGAAAACTTTAGAATTTGAGACTGCTCTGGTTAAAGGAGAAATTGAGCAGAATTCAGCAGAAATTACAGATTTGTTTTACAAAGAATTCAATGGAAATGACAAGAAGCATTTTGAATCTCAGCTTGAGGGAATGAAGGATGATAAAACGCCAGAAAGTGAACAAACATCCTATATTGAAAAAGAAAAAGAAAGATCTCCCGAGTATACGAAGGGGAACGATGGTATGTTATTTTCTGATTTGAAGAACTTGTACCAAGATATCAAGGAGTCTAGGGTGAAAATAAATAAGGGACTAGAAAGAATAAAGCAAAGGGTACCCGAGGTCAAGGACCAGAGCGATAAATTAATTGAATACTCGACAAAAATAAGAGAGGGTCGAAACATCAGTCGGAGGTTGTTGGAAAAGGTGGAAAACATAATATTTTTTGCAGAAATACCCAAAACAATGCGACAGTTTGGAAGTAGTGGTAAATACCAAGAGGTAATTGACATATATGAAGGAACAAAGCAATTCTATGAAGAATTCAAGACGCACTATCTGCTTGAAACTATGAAAAGGTCAGGAGCAAAAGGGTCATATAAAGGTGAAGCTGAACAAGGATCAATAGATGCGATTAAGCGGTTGGTGGAAAACATAATGGAAAGTGCGAAAAGAGAGTTTTACACTTTGGTTTTGCAGATGTTTACCGAGATAATCAGTTCGACAAATACATATCGAAAGGCATTGACGTGGTCAATGATATCTAGCGGGGAAACAGCGCCCAAAGGATGGAGGGGCGGGAAACTACGGGAGAATGAGGTGTTTGACGGTACGGATAAGCGCCAAAACTTAAGTTTTGGACAGCAGCTAACATCGGTGATTATGGCAGTGAATATTTTACGGGAATCGGAGATATTTAGTGAGCAGGAATTAAGAATGATGTATTTGCAAGTACAGTGGCAAGGCTGGAAAACCACATCAGAGTTGATAGGCTTTAATATTGATCAGTATATGTCCGAGATAGATGAAGAGGGTGTTGAACTTGGAAAGATATTTGGGGAAAATACTAGGAGGAGTAGTGGACAACAACAGCAACAGTGGGTCAGAAGTGAGATATTTAGCCCGCAAAGGACATCGATGCAATCACCCGGATTCTATAGCCCTAGAATTCAACCACTGGGTAGTCCGTTTGGTATGAGTGAAGGTGGCGTTACGGGAACTAAAGGAATGGATATTTTCAGGGCAAGGAGAAATGTTGGACATGTATCTAGCCCGTTTCGGACAAGGATGGCTACAATTGCGGATGTGGGGATGAATTTGGAGCGATTTATAGAGACGTTTGTGGACTGGATTTTCAATTTAGATATGCAATATCGATACATATTTCTGACGCAGGCCGACTCGGGCGAAAAGAAAGCATGTAAAATGTTGGATTCTTTAATGTCGCACTCGATCCAGACAACGATAACTGTAATCCGAGAAAATTTGGTGTATTTACGAAACGATGAAACTACACTGCTTTCGATTTTGGAACAAAGCGGATGGTTGAGTGAGAAACTCGGTTCTGTTGTCGGTAGCGATAATGGAAGAGTACTGAACTTTGTAGGTGCAGTCTTAGTACCCGATATCATAGACATGATATTTGCAATTATGGTTAGAAATCTACAGAGTTCAGTTGAGAGTACAAGTGTTTGTTTGAGAGAAATAATCAAAGATGTTGTAGGAAAAGTTGAAGAGGTCTTTGGGGATGTTGTAAAGGAGAATATTGAGGCTATTGGTAAGGAGAATCTTGAAAAGAAAAAGTATGAATCCTCCATAGAGATAATTAAGCGCTGTGGTATCTCTGGAGATCCGGATGATGATAGAAAACTGAAAAGCGTTGCTGGCTACCTGTTAGACATGCCGTGGATTCGGATTACCAATTTTCCTACACCCACAAATTATCACAAAAATATTGAGGGGAGTGCAGCTAGTGGAGAAGAAGAAATCCCAGCAGTAGTGCCGGGATTCCTTGGTGATGAAGTGAAATTAAAGGAGTATTTTATTTGCAACGAAAAACGACATAAGTTAAGAAGCTCTATTTTTGCAGGCTCACAGCCATCTGAATCTGGAGATCAGCCATTTCCAAAAAAATCCGATGTTTTGCAGTACCAACTAATGTCAATACTACAAAATAGTGTTAACAAATATGTTGCGTCTCTGGGCAGCTTGCTTTCCTATATAAAAAACACTGGGGATGCAACCCGGTCTGGCTCCGTGCCATCAGGGCGGATATTATTCGGTAACAGACTGCAATCCGAAATTTTCAGAGCTAAGCTAGTCAACTTTGCTTTATCAGTTCTTGAATACGAGTTGTTTAAGGTCGCTGAGCATTGGCTTTGGCTATATAAGTTCATTAACTCTATTTGGGCTTTCTCCAACTCCAACTCCAACTCCAACTCCAACTCTGAATCTAAGGATGCTACAAATATCTCGTCAGTTTCAGATATTCACTTTATGATAACTGAGTGTTACCTCATTTATTTATTTGGTTTGGTTGACTCTGCATTGGATTCTTTTAATGAAATTAAATAAACTCTTCGTTACCCTTCATTCCTCCTCTACTTTATTTTATTTAATGGTCTTTTAAGAAGAAAGAAACATAAAAACTGAGGTAACTATAAGGGTAGCTAATCAACACTAATGGTGTTCTCCATTTGCAGTATCATCACCGTTACTAGTGCTGTTCGGATTGCTTATGGGTAAAATATCTTGCGGATTCGCTCGGGAACCACAGCGGCCACCACTGCCGGAGTCGCAACCACATTTGACATTGACTCTTTCGACTCTTTTGCTTGAGTTGATTGTGCTGGTCGTGTTGGTTGTGTAGATTTTGCTGCTGCTGAAGAGCCGGCAGTCGCCAAAGCTTCATTTTTATTGGTATCTGAATTATCTGAACTATCTAAATCCACCAAGGTCCCCTCTACAACTTTACCATTGTTATCCTTTTCCTCACTATCTCCAAGCCCTTCAGACACTCGTTGGATGGTTGACGCCACTTCAACATCAATGTTGTTAATACGCTGTCTGAGTCTGTAAAATAACAACTCGGCATCTTTTAGAGCCACATTCAACCTGATACAACCACTCAGTTCATTTACGTACTTTAGCACCTCATCAAACGCAATCAGATGATCCATAATCACGTCTTTGTGTCGAAGTAGAATTGCAAGTGCCACAAGTAGTACAAACTCTTCACTCAAATAATCAGTCCACAGCACTTCCCATAATTGCGTAATTTCGGCAAAGCTAAACTCTCTCTTAAACCATATCAATAACCACCTGAAACAACAAAACATATTCGAGCTATTGGTCTTCTCCAAGTGGTCGTAGTACATGGGATCTGCCAGCCTCACTAGCTGTGACAGCGTTTCCAACTGATCTGTCATTCCACTCTGATTTCGCAGAAAGTTTCTTCTCATTCTATTCATAAACCCAACAAACCCAAAATACGTGTCAACCTCGTTTTGAAATACAGCATATATTGGTGTCAAAAGATCGCTCATCCCTTGAACGTATCCAAGCCTTTCTGCACTCTCGTGGTTGTCTGTGTAATGGTATGTCATCAGTATATCCTTCAGCTGCTCCAGATTTGCACTGCTACCTGGCATGCCGTTGCTGGTCAAATGTTCAGCATCTGTCCCTGCGACTTCGTCCGTTGCAAATGTCTCTATATTCCTATCTGTACGTAACACGTCTTTCTCTATTCTGCTACTCTGTTCGACATAATCTTCTCCATCCTTCAACTCTGCATCATGTAGCCACTCTCCTTTGCTATGGTAATATTTCTCGTTGTTTTCCTTGTCTATTCTGTTCCTTTCACCAATGCTACTATCCCAAGGATATATTCCCAATAAATACTTCCAAACAACTGGTCTAATATCGCCCTCAATACCCCCCGAGAATATAGCTTTTAAGATTTCTTGTTTATCAACCAGTAGCCTTTCTTCTGGGTCCATCACACCATCTTTGTAAAAATACCCATACCATGTTTCTGCACTCAATGGCTTTTGTGTTCTTAATGGTTTTGGAAGGTCCATTGAACTCTCGCTCTATATTTTTAATTTCATTTTCAAGTTCAAATCTTGATCAAAAACCCACTTTGCTTAATCTAAAAGCACATCTCTAGATAAAATACATATAATACATATAATGCATATAATGCATATAATATACACTCTTCTCAGTAGTAACTTACAAATATCACATCAAAATCTCCCAACTCGCCCCTTTCAGACTGCCACTCGTCCCATATACTTGGATTCTTGGTTCGCTCCCACTCGGTAATTCTACCTTTGTCCTTCAGTCCCGCCATTTCAATTTCCATCTCGTTTTCCTCGTTTTCCTTTCTGAATATATGCATTCCAGCCCATTTTGCCAAGTAAACTCTTGCTGATTCATATTCCAATGTCGCGTTCTGCATTCCAGCTACCTTTCCACGAGCCATTCGATTCGCAAAATAACTGTTTTTTTCATCCCCGTGTCGTGTAGATAACTCTTGAACCGATGCGGGCAATAATGGTACAATAGGCTGCGCCGCCGGGTGGTCGAGCATAGTCTTGGTCGCATCTCGTACCGCTTTTGTTATATGCGAAAATGTTTCAAATACGTTCCATCGAATGTCGCTAACTTGCTTTGCTATTGGATCTATCTTTGTCTTGTTATCCTGGTACAGCTTTTCCCCATATTTGCTTGCCATTTTGGAGAATTCTTCAGGGCTCCATTTTGCTGCTGTTGGACTATCATCACGTGTGTCCTCTTCTCTTACCTTACCACTCTTCTCCTCAAACTTACTACCATCTGCCTTCAAGCTGTCACCGTCTCTTTTTGGTCCCACAATAAAAAGATTCATCTGCCTCTCGGCTCTGCATATACTGTAAAAAGTATCCAACCAAGTTAACAAATCCTGTCCACCCCAAACCCCTCCCAATCCAAACAGCCGACTCGCGCTTTCTTCATCGTGGAAGTGTAGTGGCGGCATTGTCACTCCACTATGCAAGTTTATTGTGATGGATCCATATCTTCTGGTAAATGCGGGCCAAGTACACAAAAATGCGTAAATATCCTCTAATTTAATGCAGAACACGTAGAGATCAGTGCCAGTTAGCTCTCCTTGTCTTTCCAAGTAGATATCTTCCACATAATATCCTACATTGTCTTGAATATCTGTGTTCGATACCCTGTCGTTACAAAGTTCAAATTCAATATACTTTTCCTTTTCTTTGTCTGGGAACAGTGATTCAGGTCCCCATGATATATAGAGCTCCCCAGGCTCCTTCTCCAAAACTCCCAAAAGGCCTGCTATTTTGTCACTTTCTTTATCGGACCTGTACACGTACACTTTGCTCTTTGCATACAACAACTTTGAGTACTTTTTCTCCTATAAGCCATAGTATCGCAAGGTGTTATTAAAAGATCGTACCTCACAAGGCAGCGTTAATTTCTACATTATATCTGCTAGAAAAGTAACTTACCTGTTTGTCTTCAATATTCACTGAACCTCCCTTCTGGCTACCTCCTCCACCCATAGTGTTTTTTCTTTTAACTGGAAATTAAGTTTTTAAATTCGATAAAAATAAAAAGCGCTTAATGTACTCTGTAACTATTAAGCAGAATAATACCCTCTAATTCCTTGTATGTTCTTGAAACCTATAGGACAAATTATAAAAACAATCGAGTCTTATGCTATTCTTAGTATCCGAAGCCTGCTAAACTGTTATTTTGGACTGTGTAGTGCCCTTGTTTTTTGAATACTTTGTTCAAAAGTGTTTTTTATGCGTATTTATCTAAACAAAAAAGGCTTTGCCCAGTGCTAAAATATACAAATAGTATTTCCTGCTATATATTCAAATGGTTTGAACCTCTCCCAATTTTATTCTCGCCTTCTGCTCTTCCCCCAAATTGATCTTTTCATTACCAACAAACAGCTTTTGTCTTGGTAAAAAATAAAGCAAATGGGCTTTGTGTCAAGAATTATGCCAATTTTTATTTTACCCTAGTTCTCTTTAACCCGCAAATTAGCAACAAGAAAAAATGGCCCAAAATCATGCTCCAAGAATCCCGCGATTTTGTTGTCTTTATTTTCCCCCTAAAGCCAGTTTAACATCTTTATTTTGGTAACAGTTGTGAAAATTACATAATGTTTACCCTCCATAGGCCATATTTTGTTTTTAATGAAACAAAATCTTGGCATATGTTCAAAGGAAAAATGAAGAATATAGGTTGTTGCAAAGCTTCTACAGTATACCCTTTACCCTCCGGGTCATGAGGTTTTTTTTTGGCCAGCTACCCAGATGCTCATATAAATAAATGAAAAGCTTCAGGAAAATAACAAAGTGCTCTTGTATCCAAGTCATGACATGATTGAACAAAGTATTAGCGTGAAAATCAGCCTGTGAAGCCTGCCCTCACATGACCATCTAGATTATCTGTGAACAGCAAAAACTTTAGATACCAACAACCTTTATGTGTGTTCTAAGCGCTTTGTCTTCTTTATTAAGTGCTCTATTAAATACTGGTGTGGCAACCTGAATTTTTAAAGATGAAGCAAATTGAGAGGAAAATTTTGGTTTTTACGAAATTGGCCGTAGCTAACTCCCAAATAGTCAACTCTTGCTACTCGAGTGGCCAGTACTTATGATCGCACACCTGTAGTACACAAATGTATCCTTTTTTATTAAAACACAGCTTGGAACTAAAGTCCTTTTCAAAAAAGTGGAAACAGAGTAATTATTATACACAACAAATATACATACCTTTTTTTCTTGTTAAAATACGAAAATGCACCTTTATTTTTGTACCTCTACGATAAGCTTACCAGATATGTCCAAATTTAACATTTCTATAGGTAAATACCACTTTTTTGGTCATGTTCACACAATAACTAGACAAACCAACAAAAAAAAGTACAAAAATTAGAAGGCTTCATCTCTCATTTGGGTTAAAGCACCCGCTAATATATTAACTGATGTCACCATTCTGTTTCTTGATAGTATACTGTCGCTATTAGATGTCTATACTATTGATTTGAATATTGTATAACTCGTAGACCGACCAGCAGTCCAAGCCCTCATTACCCTTCCTATTTTCCTTGCACTGTCACTCAAGTCTCAGATTAACGCTGATGCCCATCTTTTTAAATTGGTTCAATCTGCTCCCTCTAAATCGCAAGCCAATAGTTTTAGCACTTTTCCTCCATTTGGTAATTGGAAAATAAACTATGTGGATCCAATCTCAATCTGTATCTGAATCTATATACATTCTTTTTTTTTTTGAGTGATAAGTAATGACTAAGTAGCAGATTATTTAAAAATGCTTCCAAAATAAGCTTAAATAGCAGATTCTCCCTTAATTATTATAATATTTCAACCTTTTTCATTTTTTCATCCGGAAAAAACAAACACAAGCTAACTAGTAAAAAAGTAAGTGAACTATCGAATATATTTTGTTTTTCCTGCAAATTAAAATTAGCTCATTTAAATTGCTCATACCAGGTACACATAAATAAAAGACAACAATCTATGTTGAGATTCAAGTGGAAACATAAATCCAAGTACTAACATTTAATACGTGTGTATAATCGTATAGAATTTGGGGCTTCACACTAGCGAGTTGGAATCATACGTGTAAAGATGAGTGGAAACAGATTTGAGATTCGCGTCCCCGCCACCTCGGCAAATATGGGGCCTGGATTTGATGTTATTGGTCTAGCTGTAAATATTTTGCTTAAACTAGACATATCGTTATACGAAGAGGTTCCAAGTTCGGCCAAAAACCCTGGGTTTAATGTAGAAATACAATACTCTGGGGATAATTCAACCGTGCCTTTAGAACCCGAGAAGAACATTATCTTGGTCGTTGCATTGTTCATTCTCAAAGAGAACGGATTTTCCAAGTTTCCCAAGTATACAAAGGTGGTTGCTGAGAATAACATTCCCTTAGGTAGAGGAATGGGCTCTTCTGCAGCAGCGATCGTTGCAGGAGCCATTCTTGCGAATGAGGTTGGTAAACTCGGTTTTTCACGTGAGGAACTACTTAAGTACTGCTTAGTGTTTGAAAATCATCCGGATAACATTACACCTGCAATGGTGGGTGGTATTGTAGCGAGTTATATTAATCATGCTAGTAATTCTGACGATAATACTGCAACAGCGGATGCCAATAAAGGTTCGAATAAGAGTATTTCAGGGGATTCCATAGATTTTGTCAGGGTACCATACTCTGATAAAATCAAGGCAGTAACTGTTGTCCCACAGTTTGAGTTGTCCACATCTGTTGCTCGATCGGTTTTACCAACCTCCTATGAAAAAAGCGATGTTGTAAGTTAATATCAATTATTTATATACCATTAGTTGGGCTATGGAAAATCTGAAATCTAGCTTCCAGTTAGCTAAAATATGAATTTCTGTGGTATGATAAATAGGTTTTCAATCTTCAGAGACTGTCTGTGCTTACTCTGGCTTTAGGTGCTGAAAATCCAAATCCGAATTTAATATACAATGCAATGAAGGACAAATTACACCAGCCTTATAGAAAACAGTTGGTACCTGGGCTAGAGAAAATTGTGGATACCCTGAACCCACAGAATACACCTGGATTGCTTGGTGTCTGCTTGAGTGGTGCTGGCCCGACCGTCCTCGCTCTGGCGACAGATAATTTTGAACAGATTGCCCACAAGATCCAGAACATATTTAAGGAGGAAGCAAGCGGCAAATTCACTACCAAGTTTTATATTTCGGATATTCCTATTGGCGGAAGTACTGTAGAGTATATTTGATCACTATATTATATAACTGGGGAGTATGGAGCGGGCTTTAACTATTTTCATTAATTTTTGTATGCTTGTTAAAATAATACTGTTCAGGTAGTGGTATCACTTAACTACTTTCACAAGAGGTAAACTTGAAACCTCCCCTTTCTCTCTCCTAACATTTTAAAAACACAAGATTGTATTTTGTGTTCTTTTAGCTGCGCAATCTCCTATAATGGCATTATTTCAGCAAATGATATTTGCACATGCCGTTCGCCTAGAGGTTGGTTTCTTTAAATGAGAAAATAAGCCCTAGTTGAAGGCAAGACAAGACTAGGCCACACGTTTTCTTGTACTACAATACATTTTTATCGAAGTTGAAGCCTGGGAAAGGACGGCAAAGTCCGTTGAATATGATCTTTAACTAACCAACTGATGCTGAATAAGCTGAACATTTTTTCATTTGCTTCTCGAGTTTATCAAGATGAGTAACCCAATATTCGTTATCAATAAAATCAAACTCTCACGGTGCTTTTCAAACCTAAATGCTGTCAATTTTTTTTGAAACTGATACATGTTTTCCACAGAAAGTGACAATTTTTATTGGCTATTAATTACTAACCAAATATTCACCACCAATTTATCGGGTACGATATGATTGATTTAAAGATAGGGGAAAATTATACTTTTTGAACCAGACTCCCACGCAAAAAAAGTACTCTAAAGTAATATCTAAAGCCTAGAACACACATCCTCTTGTTGTATATAAGCGAGGAAATCTCCCGAACCTCATACTTTTCAACAAAGAATTGTGGAAATTATTTTTTTTACATAAAAAACACAAAGAGAAAGGTGCAATTAAGAGTACAGACCTATTTTACAGCTTACCAACAAAAGGATTTACTAGACTACTTCTCTCCGAAAAAAGAACACAAGGGCTGGACTAAATAAAAGACAAGAAAGAAAACAACAGTACAAGAGAAATGAGCGCTACTAACGAGACAATTGACTGGAGCTTTTTGCCAAAGACACTCGATCAATACGAGGTAAATCTCGAATCGGGATTCATACCTGCTGAAGAACCACTATCTAGGCTTCCAAATCCGTATTACGAGCCATGGGAAGAGCTTGCCTCCAATATAAGTCAGTACTTGCTTGCAAAAGTTCTTAGAGATAAGGTCAAGAGCATGCCCGTGCTTACTATTGAAAAACTTGCAACCCGCAGGGAGGAGCATAGAGCATATGTGGTGCTGTGCTTTCTCTCACATGCTTACATTTGGGGTCTTAACCAGAAGGCTGAGCAAGTTTTACCAGCATCACTGGCTGTTCCTTGGTGGAACATATCCAAAAAGCTCCGAATCAAGCCAGTATTTACCAATGCGGCTAGTGTAGTATGGAACTGGAACTTGATAGACAAAAACAGACCCATTGGTCTCGATAACTTGAAACATGGTATGCTATTCACCGGGTCATTTGATGAAGCATGGTTCTTTTTGGTAACAGTGGCAATGGATGCAAAGAGTGGTGCGATTTTAAGAAACATCGGCAAAATAATAAATGACATTTCGAAAGGTGATGTCAGTGCTGTGACAAGCGGTCTTGAAAAATTGTCTACTCATATAAATGACCTCCGTTTACTTTTGGCAAGAATGTTTGAGAACTGTGATCCTTACGTATTTTACTGGAGAATGAGACAATACATGGCAGGGTGGAAAAATATGAAAGAGGCAGGTTTGGAGCATGGAGTGAAGTATGAAGGGGTTATGGACGAGGCTGATGGTACTCAATCTGAATATCAAGAGTTTTATGGAGGGAATGCTGCACAATCTTCGACGATCCAGCTGATCGACATCGCCCTGGGAGTACACCATTATCCCATCAATGTCGGTGTGGAGAATGGAGCCACTGACGGCAATAAGGCTCAAAACATTGATACAATGAAGGCTGAAATGAAGGCGAAATACCCAAAGCCTCCTGGCAACCCGTTTTTGATGGAAATGAGGGATTATATGCCTGGAACACATAAAGACCTTCTCGAAGATATGGGGAAAGTTTGTCACATTAGAGAGTTTGTTCTAATAAACACCGATGGTGTATCAAGAATCGATTATGAAAAGTTCCAGGCCGAAATTGAACGTGTTTCTGCTGATGATATATCACTGAAAAATATTAGTGGAGATGACTTGAAGTTGAAAAACGGATTGCTCAAAGCTTACAATAAGTGTATTTCGAATCTAAAGGTATTCAGAGACTACCACATGATAATTGTAAAGAAGTATATCGTTAATCAGGCTAAAGGTCACAGTTTTATGGGCTCCAACGCTCCTGACACTACCCCTACTCCACCAAAATCAGCGACATCCTCTCCAGTACAAGATAAAGCTCAAACCATTGGAAATGCAAGTGGTGGTGCCGTGAGCGGTGCAGATAGCAAAGTAGCAGGGCCAAAGTCTGTAGTGGCTGCTCATACCAATGGTATAAAGCCTGGGAAGTTGGCAAGGTTTGTAGAAGAAGGTGATGTCATAAAGGGCACTGGAGGAACTGATCCTATAGAGTTTTTGACACATATTAAAAACGAAACCAGAGATTCTAGGATATAGTCCTTTTCACTACTCTATTTTTTTCTAGAATAAATTTACTTTTGTTGGTTGAGACTTTAATTATGTAGTGGTGGTGAGCTGAAAAACGAGGTTGATTCAGGGCTTTTTTTTTCTTTTTGCATATTATTTTACCTTTCAAAGATTTTACGAATGGACATCCCACTAGTTTTCTTGATTTTTAATATAAAAATAGTTTTACTGATTTTTGAAGATAAAGATGTTGGGCGATTACCCTCATTAAGTATATTTGACTATGCAACTCTTAACAATGCGCCCTAAATAGCAGTGGTGTTGTAGCATAGGTGGAAATACGGGTTGTTCAGTGACTAACTAGACGCCTCCAGTATATCTTTAGAATGAGAGAGTATATAGCTTTTTTTCTGTACCGCTGGCATAGATGCGACAGTAAAAGCCTTGTGAAATATAAACGACAGGTAGTTTTAGCTATTGAATAAAATTAAATCATTGTCAGCTCCGCCCTAAAAGGATTGGGAGGATTTAGTTATTTTTAATATTTTTGCAAATTGGCCTGCCTTGTCAAATAATAATATTTTTTCTTTGATATTTATGTTAGCTCAATCAATTTGGATTGAACTACAGGAAAATATTCCTTACGCAAAAAAGCTGGATAAATCAACAATAACAGAATACGGCAAGGCATAAAGCACGAATTTGAGTATACCCTTAGTTTGTACGATTTGGTAGATTTTTGGAGATAAAACTATCGCAGTCTAGAGCATATTGGTATTTCCTTATTAAAGTAACTCAAAACAACCAGCAAGAAAGGGTACAAATAAACGAAAATGTGGGAGCCGGGCGAAAACATTGATCTTAAAAGTGCAACTATCCTAAACAAAAAGGAAGGTACGCTCTACTATACAAACAAGCGACTGGCTTGGGTAATCAAAGATAGCAGCAAAGTTACAATCACAATACCCTTTAATCAGATAAAAAATCAGCAAGTGAGTACACAGGAGTCATCTAGGATCAAACTTAGATTGACGGTAAATTCATCCAAGGGTACAGACCTCATCTACACGTTTGAATGGATAGAAAGTAGCAAGGAGGTTGCAAAAAACGAACGCGATAGTTTTAAGAATGCGATTGCAGTCAAAATAAGTCAGGTAAGGCAATCTGCACTTGCTAGGTCCGAAAGTAGCAACAGTAGCAATTTACTAGCCCGAAAAAATGAGGCTGCAACTAGTGTTCAGCAAAGCAGTAGGAAGAAGGTCAAATTATCGCGACAGGACATTAAGCTCCGGACAATGGTACTGGAGCAAAACCCCGATCTTGCACTACTTCACAAAAATTTGGTGTTGAATGGATTGGTGGATGAGGAGGAGTTTTGGAGTAGTCGAGAGAATATTCTTGCAGACTATAGAATACAACTTAGCATGAAAAAGGGTGAGGGTGCAGAATGGGTGGATCTGGCGCCAGAGATGCAAGATAATGGAAACTACAAATACACAATTACGCCTGAAATAGCAAAGAGTATTTTCAAACAATATCCCGAGATAAAAAATGCGTATATCGAAAACGTGCCTAATAAAATAAGTGAGAAGGAGTTTTGGAGGAGATTTCTTGCATCACAATATTTTAATAGAAACAGAGTTAAAAGGTCGGCTCTTGCGGAACGGGACAGCATATTTGACGAATGTATGGAAAATGAAGATAAATACCTTAATAGCGGTGGAGATGTGGCCAACAAGGGATTCCAGCTGGGGCCTCTCTTGGACTTGACAAGAACAGAAGAGGATCATCCTACTACAGGGAATGAGAAAGATATAACGATGCAGCCAGGGCGGGATAAGGAGAGCTTATCGTTAATTAGAAGGTTTAACAGGCACTCAGAACTGGTGTTGCAGAGCATTTCTAAAGCTAGGAATGGTAAAAGTGATTCAATTGCCAATGCTATCATCATTGAAGACTTGAAAAAGCACGACCAAAATCGCGGAATTCTTTTGAATCTCAAAGACACAAAGAGTTACTTCAATTTACCTGAATCTACAACTGAAAGCGAAGAATTGGGTGAAGACGAACTAATTCAAATATTGGAGTCGAGCAAGAAGAGCCTCCACAGTATTTCTGGGAAGCTTAGTTTTGATGTGGATTCTGCTGTCTTTGAATCTACAATGCAACAGCTTAATGCATCTATTCTCAAAAAAACTAGCAAATTTGATTCCAATATTACGTTAGAAAGTCTTATCGGAGACGCCGATCTGGCAAAAAAAATACAAATACTGTATGCAGAGAGCTTTGAGTTGAGTAGACACTTTTGGATCCTTGTTAAACCACCTTCCAATGCCTTTAAAACGCAGAAGCTAAAAAGTGTTTATGATAAAATACAAGTAACCAAATCCAAGGTTGATGAGGCTTTAGAGGCCAACAAGAGCAACGATTCTGTTCAAACAATTCTAAAAAGGATATCTCTGGGTTACGACAGCATTGCTCAAATGTACAAGTCCTTTTCTCAATTAAAACATGTAATATAGCTCTTTTTTATATGCTAAACTTTCGAATATTATATTTGATGCTTTGTTCTTGCTCTTGGGTTTGAGCTTGATATATCCCCTTTGCAAATACCTCGTCTTTATCTTTTATATGTATTTCTGGCATAATATGCTCACACTATCTACCAGTTTCGTTTTCTATTTTACTTTTTGGGAAAGCTTGCGACCGATATTCAGCTAAGGGTTAACATTTATAGCAATTTTATTAGATCATCTCCAAAATTATGCGATCGATAGCTTTTATACGTTCACCTTTTTTTTTTGCTGGTATTCCAAGTAAAAATACAAGTACGTACCGCTCGTGTATTCAATTAATAAAACCAAACACACTTAATACTGACAAGCACAAATACAAATACAAACACAAACACATACCTATTCCTATCCTGTAATTCTCAAAGTCAAATACAGTGTAATACCTTTTCAGAAACGAGATTCCCACAACCCAAGATGTACCTTTATCATCTGCTACCCACGAAGAAAAGCACAAGCCACTCTTCTTATCGTAGTATATATAATACTTGGGCTCCAATTTGAACAAATGTCCACCAAGCACCACGAAAATATTTTTCAGTTTTTTTGATTTTTTGCAATCAATGACACCAGAAACCAAGTTTGCACCGATAATCCTGTTTATCCTATCAACAGTAGCCCTATCACCAATTATGAATGTGGTACCTGTGTCCAAAACCGCTGTGTGGTTAACAAAGCGTTCTCTAGCTCCATTGATGTTCCCAACCCCCTCCGTTTCTAAACCTACATGTGGATTTTCAAATGGTCTGTTTGTTTCTATACCCAACAGATTACTTTTGGGTTTATGATAGTATATTCTGTCAAGACTGATTTCCCAGTTAGAGTAGGAAGTAAGACTCATCCATTTGAGATCACCTCTAAAACAGGCTTTTTCAATCCCTCCAACAACCAATGTTCCGATTTGGTTCTGGCTGCCAGCAACGTTAAACGAGAATGTTCTGTTTTCGTATTGAAGAATATCTTTTAGCTTCGATAATGGTGATACTGGTAGGAGGTCAAATTTGGATTCAGATGCTACACCTATGTATATTTTTATTATTAATTTGCTCAAGAAACTCCGGCTCTACATTGGCGAAGCTTAGACTTTTTTTTGAGTATTTAACATTACCTTGCTTAGCATTGTGACCTAACCCCAGACCAAATATCCCATCAAACTCAACCTGTGGTGAATCAAAGGTACTATCCTGTTCAAGTGTGTAGAAAAAGGTTTGATTTGGTAGGTTTATTTCCTCCAGTTGAACGTTATCCATACCTGAAAGAGCTTTTACAGTTCCTGTTCTATAATTTGTCGAATAAAGTCCACCAATATCTTGGAAGGTGGTAGATATGCTCGGTATATATCTGGTATGCTGTTTGCAAGACACTGAAACGCAATTGTTCCCAGGAACCCATAGATACGGGGAACCAGTGTCGAAATTAACCTTAAACTCTTGGGGAGGGTGTCCTATTAAGCATTAATCCAGATTATAATATTCAATAGTAATGCGTTTACTTGGTTTATTCTCCTTTTATTCTTTTTTTTCTTGGCTTAGAATTACCTATTTTGACGACTCCATAATACTATGAATAATATGTACAGTTGGTTAGAATAGGTGATGTGTATATACCCAGAATAAAAAACGTAGCTGTAATGATAGAAATAAAACGACGGAGTAGTTGATCACTTTACATATACGTCATGTACATTTTTTAACCTATGGCGGGTATGCGCACGGACATATAGCCCTCTGGCTGGTTTATTAAGCGATCTGGGTTTTATTGGCGGTAGAGACGCTTGTCTTAGCTCTATTCTTTTTTTTTTGATGTTCCATTCCGTTTATGTTTATTAGTAAATAGATAAAAGTATCCACCTTGATAGATACATCGCTTATAAACATTTTAACAATATTGAGTACTAAATACCTGTAAGTTGGGGTCGAGTTGATACATAGCACAATGATGGAATGAAGCACCAGGATTACTATTCGAGAATATACAAATAATAGTTGATACATAATAAATGATGTGGTGTATTCGATACCAAAAAGGTTATAGCCTGCCAGCTTTCAACACTACAAATATATCTGTGCTTACAGCACCATAAAGCCTTGTGTGTCAGTATTGGAAGGGGTAAATGCTTATTTAAATATACAAGTGTATACTTTTTCCTTTGTAGTTGGGGGGTTTTTTTTTGTAAAAATAATGGTGTCAATGTGAAAGGTAAATCAGAAAAACAAAATGGTCGATAACTCGTTGTTTTACCTCTATCTATGTCCTAGTTTTACATGAGAGGTCTATCATAATAACATATGTCATTACAGCTCACACTAAACAAAAAAAATTGTGGGTATATTTAGCAACATTCTACACCTGCCCCTGCCCCTGCCCCTACCGCTCCTCCCTTATACTACGCTGATAAATATAAAATGTATTCCCGCACAGTTGAGCATGAACCAGCTTACTCATACTATTTTTATAAACGGGCTGAATCCAAATAACGCTTCTTCATGCCACTATATTTCTGTTCGCCTGGTTTACACTGCCATAGCGGTTACATACGGTATAAAAAAAATGCAAAAATACAAACATGTAAAAAAAGAAAGTCAAGACTAAACAAATAGGGAGTATATAGAATAGGAAAATAGCATAAACATCAGTGACCCAACTGTATTCAAATATTCAAAATTGGCATGTTTAACTTCAAGACGATGATTGTTGGACTCACGCGTAACAACACCCTTGTAAGATTCTAACCTTGTACTCAACGAAACTTTATTTCTTCGAGGCTGATTATTCTGTGGTGTGACTTTAACAGTATTTTTAGTCAATTCAAGGTTTTGTTCAGCACCGAAAAACTCAGAAAGTAGTGTTTCATTCAGGTGTCGTTTGAAGAGATCGGTACGAATCCCAGGCGTAGATGCAATAAAGTCTTTGTCATATGAATTGACTAAATCCTGCAATGTTAACTTGCTTCCGGGTTTCACACGTTCAAAAAAGTTTAGATTTGAGTAAGTAAATCTATCTATCACGGATACTCCCAGTTCATAATCGTGGTGGTACGAATATGAATTCTCTCCCTTGTTACTTGACCCCATGGCAATTATGTTGGGCGAGTAAAAGGTTTTATACATCGTATTTGCCTGACACGTGTCAATCATAAAGAGTATTTCGTTATATCTTTTCTTTTCCCACATTTGAGCAAAAGCATACGCAATATCATAGCTGCTAATTTCGTTAAAGTCCTGAAACTTTAAAAATTCATCACCTCCGTGTCCTGTCATAAATATGAGAATGTTGGATTTGTCATCGGTTAATAGTCGCTTGCTACGTGGCGTTTCTGGAGTTACTCGGCCTAGTTAAATATAGTTTTTTTTAGATAATAATTCCAGAACCAGAAAGTATGGCAGCGAGTATAGAGAGAAAAAAAATTCGTGAAAGTCGTGATGGAAATGCATATAAATATACATATACATATACTAACAATAGGCATAATTGATGGCATAAAAAAATATATTTACCTGTCAGTAATCGTATAAAGTTTTCGACGGTTACTTCATAGCCTCTGTAATCTACCTCAATATTATCACCATACAGATCAACAACTTTGTTTGGATGATCAAAAACAGCTCCAGGAACTTGGTTTCTAGGATTACATGCCATATCGTCGGCCAGCATTAATATAATGTTGGAATCTGGTATCCCCAACCTTTTCACGGTTCGGTACATAGCCATGGTATTGGCCACATGTCTATAGTTAAACCAGAACCTCGAAGTGCACACCTTTGGTTTTTTGTTTTTAAAAAAATATAGGTTAAATGTTAAATCTCGCACCAAAGAAGTATATACATTTAGAATATTTGAAACTTACCAGCACTGCCCAATTGTTTGTGTGTCTAGTATCCCGAAATATCCCATCAGGAGCCTCAGCTGACCCTCCCTTTAGTAGAGCTAGCAAAATGTATACGAAGACTCTGGTCAGGATTGACATGTTTGTTGCTGTTTTACTATTCAAGCCTATACTGTGGATATTACAAAAAAAAACGACCAAAAAAAACAAAAGGGTGACATTGCGTTAAATTAACGGGGTTAGGCTTTATTTGTAGTTTGGTTTTAGCTTTCCGAAAATGGGTTTTTATTGTTGAGAACTGTTTCAGCCAATAGTAGCCTTCCATACTGATTTGGCCGAAAAGTTGTATACCTAGCCAATAAATGCTAATGCTCGGAATGTGCTTTGAAAATGATTCTCTCTTTCCCCCCCAAATTTTCTTGCTTTTTTTTTTCTAATCATTTGAAACTTTTCTGATTTGGATGAATCAGGGCTTATAGATAATAAAAATATTTTAATAGTGGTTTCTAACAACCAAATTGAATACAAATCAGATATATTCAATAGTAACTTTAAAAGTGTGGCGAGAGGCACTATTCGGTTCGAAATCAGCGGCATTTAAGACAATATCTTGCGAAAATGTTTGTAAACAGGTTTAAAATTTTGGGGCGGGCGGTGAATCCCTCGAATTTGCTCAGATCATATTCTACTGGAGTGGCAGCAAAGAGAATTCCAATGCCATATGGTAAGTTTTCTATTAATTAAATGATGCAAGAGTACTTTTCTTTTTTAATCTTGGCTGAAGATTAGGGGGTTATGTTATTGCATGTTTAAATCTCCAAAATCGACATTTATTTCCTTTAGAATAAATCTGTTGCTCTAAATAACCAAACTGCATTATTGTCAAATCTAGGAAAAATACAATCTACAGAGATATTTCTGAATACTATTGGGCGTGACTGTGCAAAATATAACTCGAAGTTCACTGTAAGTAAATTTAAATTTAAAGATATGATCAAGGATTGAAATATTTTACCAAATCAATAACCTTGCTGTAATGTGAAAACTAATAACAATAATTGTTTTAGGACTGGGACCATCTTTTTAAAGCAGACGGAAAAACAATGAAGGATCTTGGTATCCCAGTGAAACAAAGAAAATGGATTTTGAGTTGGACTAACAAAATGAGGTAAGAGCATAGTGTTTTAACATTTCCCCCCCCCGCCTTTTTTCCGGTTTGAAAGCACAAAAGCCACCATTTAAAGATAAAAATACTCTTCTAACGCACAAAATAGACTTGGAATCGAACCATACAACATAAAACCATCCATCAAAGGTACACCAAAAGGAAAAGCTGCTAAGCTTAAATCTATTGCCAAGAGAAAGTTGAAAGGTTGTTAGATCTCTTTTCTTTTCGTTATTTTTGCCTGTTTTTATTAATATTGTTTTTACTATAAACTCTCCAACATTCGCTAAAGAGGCAGTCGGATAGATCTGTTGTTTATAATATTGTTGCTATATCACTATAAATCTTTCATTTTCATACAAAGGCAAATCTCTCAGTCGATTACTACCTCATCGAATACAAGTTTATGAGAATCAATCAGCCGTTTGAACCACACACAGCTTAATATCAATTTTATACTATCAGTTACTTTGAAAAACGCGCCCTAAAGCTCTTACAAACACGTAAACGTAGCTACTAACTCAACAGTATTCAAAATTATGCTGCAAATTAAACAAGTAGATGCATTTTGTGGTCAGTGGTGGTTATACACCTGATTCACATATAAAAATCTAAACAACTGGCCAAATATTTGTGTTTTGTGCTGATCAGTTGGAAACAAAGGAGTTCTGTGGAAGTAAGCAAAAGAAAACCGTGTGACTTTATCTTTACAATCATAGAGCTCAAGCGATGTGGTACATAATGCTACAGTTATATTCCGTTTGCTTTCAAGAAAGTAATCGATTTCTCCATATCCTGATATTGGCCTAGCCTAAGTGTATCAATCCTTTTAAGTCTCTCTAAGCACTCTAGACACTCCTTAATCTTTTCAGAAGGGATTGAAAAGCTTTGTGAATGATAAGTGTTATATTTCACCAAAGCCTTAAGAGCATCTATAACAGATATATTTGAGGAAACCCGTATTAAAAAATTGGTCGTTGCAGTTAAAATGTAAAGTAGTGATTTATCATAGAAAATGTATGTGATCATCTTACACTTTGAGTTGGGTTCTAATTCTAACAACTCCTTTGCCATCACAATTCCTCCCTCTATCATTTTATCCTTATTGGAATCTAAAGTGCACATAATACCAATAAGAGTTTGTATGTGATATTTTTGAAAATAATCCCTTGGTCAAATGATACAAATATGCCTTACCAAATTCTATCAACCAATCGTAATACAGCCACGCGTTTTGATCATCAGGGTCGGAATATATCGCTGTCTTTATCATTTTCACCTCTAAAAATTCAATTCGGTTATAGTTAAAAGAAGAGCTTCAGCCTTAAGCATGATAAATTTATGGGCCAAAAAAAGGGGCACAGCTCACCATTGGACAGAACTTTAGATTTCAAGCCATGGTCCAGACCACCCATTACTTGTGGTAGTAACTTGCTGCGGTAGTGCCAGGCCGAGTGGTTTGCAAAGTTATCTTTAATTCTGGATTTTGTGTAGTTGAACTCTTTGGTAATTATCTTTTTTGATTCACCTAAAGCCTTGAGCCGCTCCACCACCATCCTTCGGTAGTCCCATCCGTGAACTAGTTGACCAATATTTATATTTTGATGTTGGATCTTACAAAAAGTACAAAAAGCTTGATATTCCGTATGATAAATAAGATATGGTATCGGGCAATAAAACTCCAAGGATCCCCCAGAAAAAAAAAAGAAACAAAAAACTTACAGTTTGTAGCATCAATGTTGAAAAGCATGTCAACCAGCCCCAACTCCTTATCCCAGCCAGGCGTGGGCATATTTTCTAGGATCCATAGCCTATGGTTCCACATCCAATAGCTTTTTATGTTTTTCCGGATAGCTTTGTTGATGAATTCCAACTCCTTGTCCAAAAACTGCTGCTTTTCTGTCTGCTCGATCCCATCAAATAACCCAAGAAGTATCTCTCTTCGGTAGTTCCAAACTGTGTGAAATTCGGGATTGAGTTCGAGCATTGTCGTGGTACATTGTAGCGCTTCTTTTGTGTACGACTTTTTTTCTCTCTATTACAAATATTTACCATTAAATTCGTCTCCCATACATAAAAGATATTTGATGGATCAATATTTCATTCCATGAAAAAACATAAAGATTGAAGGACCAGAGAATAGAGAATAGAACATTATCAAAGGTGGTAAATATAGAATAGTTTGTGATAAACACTATATAAAAATACTTACATGTTCCAGGACGCTGGATATCACTTGCTTGTATCTTTCAACCTCCCTCTTTTCCTGCAGCTTGTGCTCTAACTCTTCTTCTTCACTTCTATTAATCCTAGCACGGCCATGCTAAGGAGGAAAAAGAAAGGATGTGCGTTCAAATTACGTGGTGATAAATCCATTATACCAAAGCTGTGCAACAGAGGGCTAAATATTAAAAAAAAATCTTACCATTTCGTGAAAGTATTAGATCGATTCCGCGATATCTTTTAAAAAATGCACAATTTGTTGATTGTTTTTTGTCTCCAGATTTTGAATATGTTTAAATCTTTAGACTACTTTAAACTTGTCTTGAGAAGGCTGTTATTTATTAACAAAAGAAATAAGGTAAATAAATAAGCGGAAATTGTAAATTGGCAAAAAATGGTTTAATCGTAATAAAATTTGGAAATACGCACTATGAATACCACTTATCCACTGCATCGCATATATTAGTGCTCCTCCAAGGACAGGAAGACAAAATCATTATAAAAGAGCCTTCTACATCCTTTTATTACTCTCTCGCTCTGAAAGTAAGACATCAGAATCAAAGTAGCGTGATTTTATTTAATCAAAAAAAAAGATAAAGCGGTTTGGTACCGAAAATAAAGAACGTAAATACAGGTTGTATAAATATATCAATTATATAGAAACACATATCAAGCATTAGTTGCAACATTGTAAAAGCTCTAGTACAATCAGGCGTCTGTCAATGAGGAAGACTCGGGTTTTAGTGAGCCCAGCTTCTCGTCTAGGCTTTTATAAAGCTTTGTCTGCATATCAAGCTATAAAACAAATGAATTATCACATATTAGAACCACGCACAATACAAAATACTTATAAAAATGGGAAATAGGACACAGCGCAGATTATTGAACGCAGTGGTATTTACCTTTTGCATTTCTGCCAGCAAACCAAGCCTTTTCTCTGGATCAAACTTTGAAAAATAGTAGTTGCCCTGCCCATCAAACTCAAGAATGTAATTGTGATATCTCCAGAGCGACTGTCTATGAGATACAGTCAGCATTGTGATGTTGAGCTTTGCTGCATGGGTATACATAATTTCTTCGATCTCTAAACTAACAGAACTTGTACATTCGTCCATTATAGCATACTTTGGTTTGTGGTAAAATAACCTTGCCATAGCAATCTATTCAAGTATTGGTTGAGAAAAAACTCTTTAAGTATCTGAATAATAATAATAATAACAAAAAAAAAAAGACAGACCAGAACTTTTTATTATTATTTATTAGATTTGGGAATGTTACCTTTTGTTTATCCCCACTTGATAGATAATCTCGCCATTCTTTCACCGAATCCCAACCTCCCTCTTTAGCAACTAACGAGCCCAACTCAACCACCCTAAGAATCCTATCAAGATCGCTGTCAGTAACCTTGTTTTTTTTCATTTCCAAAATCGAGTGTGGATAAATTATTTGGTCTCTGAGTGTTCCAGCACACATATATGGTCGCTGCGGTAGATAAAAAATGTTTGAACTGGGAGGACGATAGAGTGCTCCGCCTAAGATTATAAAAATTAAACACACAGCTATTTCGTGTTGCTTATCCAATAGGCTCACGTTGCATATATGATAGCTAGTGATAGGAATACAAATATACACAATAAAAAATCAAAGTTTATACTCACCATAAACAGGCCACAACCCACCAAGAATTCTAAACATTGATGATTTTCCACACCCATTTGGCCCAACCACAAGCAAATTCATCCCAGGAAGGACGGCAAACGAGATGCTTGAAATCAAGACATCACCGTTTGGTGAAAGTATTGGCACCTTCTTGAAAGCAATATAGTCACATTCAACCACTTTTCCTGCTTCCCTCAACTCCATTTTCTCCAACCTTCGTGAGACATTTAAAGAATCCTGCTCTGCTAGCGAACTTCCAGCAATTTTATCTCTGACAAACTTGTTTTGCGAAACCTCTTCAAGAACGTCTAAAAGGTCCGAAACCCGTTTAGTATATCCTGCTAGCTGAACTATTTCCTTATAAGAACTGATTATCCGCCCTAGTGCATCAGAAGCACTCAATAGCAATCTTCTGTTTATAACAAAATCACGCGTTCTCATTCCTAAAACATCTTCAGCAGTCGATTCTACTTTTCGCATAAACACAAGCTCATCACTTTCCATCAACGTCTTCATTTGCTCAACCGGTGGAATACGCTCAGCAAAAACTGGTACTGCACAAGTAACCAAGCCAGCAGCTCCCCAGAAATATTTTATAACAAAATCTTCAATCATCCCATAAAACACGTGCAGTTTAAACACCCTATTTATATGCTTTATTAAGCGCTTGTATTTTTTTTGGATAACATTTCTCTCAAACACATGTCCTCTGAACAAGGCAATCTCCTCTGAATACTCTATCACTCGAGAATGAGCATGGTGAAGATCACCCTATATATTATAAATGTATACCAGTTACTCACACGTTTATCTAAACGACTAGAGATTTAAAAAAAGCAAATTATAAATTACCTCTAACTTCTGCTCCTGGACAACCAAAGTACCAAAAGGCGGTGTGATAGTTCTTAATACAGCAGCGGATAGTTGAATAACCATACTCACAGCAAATAGCGATTCAAACCCAACTCTCTTTGCTAGTTCAATGTTGTAAACCAGACAATCAAGAGTAGGTTTTGCCATGTTTGAGTACAAAAGCGCCAGCGAGTTACAAAGCTTCTGTACATCAACCACAATTACCCTAATTTACAGCATAATCAAATGATGCACATGTTTTAGGCTTTCACGAGTTACACTCATAAATAAAATCGTCAAATTTTAGCAGGCATACGGCTAAAATACTAACGGATGTGATTAAAAGTGCGTAGTAGACACTTACTGGTCAGCATTCTTGACTCTGTTGTCAAGGTTAGATAAAGCATAAAACGTGTTTCCTTTCAAGTAGGTTTCATAGATTTTGTTGTTTAGTCTCTTATTAAATTGAATGGAAAGCGACTGTTTTAGATACTCAAGCTATTTTGATGTAAACAGAATACACTAATAAATACTAGTTATTGTTCAATACAGAGCCGTTATAAATATATTAAAGAGAAAACAAAAAACATAAAAATAGTGATGTAGCGTTTATTCTTACCGAACTATTAGTGATTGTAGCGGGAATAGACAGCAGCATCCATTTTCCGATACCCTTGAAAAACTCTTTAAATTTTAATCGAACCTAGTGTAACATAGGTAAGAGGTTTTATATGTTTAATCAGAATGTCAATCCTTACAAGTAAAAAGCAAACACACACCTTTGATAGTTATAGTTAGTAATACAAGGGATTAAAATTTAAATAATAGGAGGTGATGAAACTATAGATTGTGTTGGCAATATATCTGAGTTACCAAACTTACCATACTACTAACTATCTCTCCATCTAGTGATGCTACCATGACTGATATTACGGTTCGGGCAACTAATAGCCGTAATATGAATAACATGTGTAAGTGTAAAAAATAATAATAAGATTTTTTTGTTCGTTGAGAGGAAGGGGGGGGGGGGGGGATGATAGTACGGCTTACCTAGTAGCATTGAATGTATAATAAGAGTTCCAAATTCCTTCGTGAAAACTCCAGGAATGATTATTGCCAATATTTTTTTAAAATTATCCAAAAACTCCTTGTTCATCTATAAGTGTGTACATTTATTCGAAAAGTCACACCATTGAACTGAGATTCATGTGGTACCAAAAAAGTATTATATATTATCATTACTTACATCACTCTTGAACTTTGACGAGGTTTGGCCCTTTTCTGTGTTTTTAACTGTCGAATCACCTACTCTCGTAAGAGCCGAGTAGAGTTTGTAACTTTGTCTTGTAAAAAAGAGCGCCACAGCCATAAATAGCCCCATCCTCACTCTTTTCTGGTTGTTTACGTAGTACCATATTAGTAGATTTATGTTTTTTATTTGCTTCCTTTGAATCCGCTCTACTGCCCTACTTCCTTTATTCCCAACCAATCTAATTGTGCTTTGTGTTAAATCGTATGAGTGTGCCATCCTGTGTATGTGCTATAAAAATACGTAACGCACTTTTGATTTTCAAATTCTTTAGTCTATTGCATTTTTCGCTAACTTTGGCTAGGCCTAAGGGTCTAAAAAAATGCGGGTATCTCGTTTCACTTTTTTCTTTCTGAAGCTGTTGGATACTGTGTAAAGTTATGTCCTGAACAATGCGTTTTATTTCTGCTAAAGTGTGGTGTGTTTGAAGTAGGTTTTACTTTTTTTATTTGCGGAATTCAAAGATTTCTCGATTTTAATTCGCTAGAATCATTGCCAAAATTGCCCTCGCCTCTCTCTCCCCCCTCAAGTTTTCAAATATGTTTAATATTTTCCTGCAAAATATTTATTTCCGCTCAATTTTCTTTATCACGTTTTCAGACAGTTTTAATAGCTATTGCGAACAAGAAAAAACATGAAATAGTTGAAAATCAGACAAAATGGCGAAAAAGCAAAACAAAACATACTTAGTATTTTCGCATGTGAAAAAAGTGATCTAGACTTCACAGGTTTACCTTGCAACAGAAAAGAATATTAATAGATAATAATAACTCTAAGCACCTAAGAGCTTGAAGGTGAAAGAGCTGCGAGCACAATAACAGGAAACTCACTTATACGACAGTTGTGTGGATCGTACGCACAGCTGGGTTTAGTTGAAATCGTCACAATCGACTAATTATGTGCTTTGTAGGTTTACAGTTAGAGAAGACGCGCGTTAGCTCCCCTTCGCCCAGTAATTCGGGGCTGATGGTTGAGTAGCAAGAATAGCTAATAAAATGAGGTATTTATTCCATTCAGGTCGCTCAGGTTATTCAGATTACTCTGTAGTATTTCACTGAAAGAGAGATCTACGTTTTGGGTATTACACCACTTCATTCCAAACAATAAACAACTAGAGGGACAATATCTTTCAGCACACTATCTATCATGCGACTCTCATTATCAAGTATATTAAACTTACGTAAATACCTTGTGTGTTTTTTTGATGTTTTTCATCATTTCACTACCTCAAGATTGCCTCTTCATCTTTTGTCTAAACTGTACATCTAATGTCGTTGGAACCACAGATATCAGCCGTAGTTCCAGAAAAGAATCAAAGGGCAAAACATGAAGATAGTACAAAACCACAGTGGTTTATGTTTAATTCTCAGTTAATGCCTTTCTCTTTTATGCTACACAATTATTATTATTGATTGGGTTCGCCATTCCACGAGCCGGAGAATTCAGACATTTTCCGTATCACTACTTTGAGCAGTGTTAATTATAGAAACAAAACCATGGTTTTATAAAATTCACATAGCAAATTAAATGTCCAATCAATATATACTTAGAATTATCAAAATGGATATTGGGTACTTGATCAAATTCCGATATGCGTGACTATTTCTAAAAATACGCATTTACAGCCTTGCTAAAGCTAATCGTTCATAGCAGAAATAGAACAGAATTTAATATTTTGTAATTGTACAAAATGCAATCTCAAATGCAAATCAAATAAAGCCGCATATCCGCATATTGTTTTATTCAATGCAATGGATCTCGCTTTTCTTTAACTTAACAGCTTTAAATTTTTATAAACTGAGCCCATTATCTTTAAATATCTAGTGTAAAGAATCTCTAAAGTAGAGAAAACACGTTCTACGACTAAAATAAAACTCACATCAACACCTTGGCCTGTCAATAAACAAAACAAAGATATTTATTACCTTCATCTAACAAGTTACTGGAAATATCAGAAAAACAGATACCGACAAAAGCGATAATATCACAACCGAATAAAATCAATATGGAAAAAATCGACCTTAAACAAGCAACACTGGCTTTGGACTACTTTACACATGTAAACAAATTGTTTGAACAGTTCGAAGAACGAGTAAGTCCGTTCGTAAGCTACATTGGGCATTTTCTGAGACTAATCTATCCATCAGGGGTTGAAATACTTGATGGGTATTCACCCAGAACATTGGACTTTATAATCGAGCTAATATTGGTCATTTTTGTGTTTTCGCTTGTATACTATCTACTGCGGAAACTTGACGTTTGGACAAGGTCTTTTTATTTAATTATTGCTGGAACTCTGCTGTTGCTACTTGTAATGGTAATGGGGTGCAATTTATACCTTGCCAGCTATCTTAAACAAATCAATAGAGATATAGTTCGTCGGTTGCAACAGCCTGGAAATAAAGCGCCGCTTGAACCTGAGCAGGTGAAGCAACTGGCTGATCACTTTATGCAATTCATCAACAACGTTCAAGTTTAAAATCTATGAACGACCAAGCGTATAGATGTGCACGGCGTATGAAGTAGTTCATACTGCTATCAAAATTCATATTTTATCCAGTAGCAAAGAATGAAAAATTTAATATGTTTATACGTTTATGTGTTTATATATTTATATATCTTTTTTTTTACAATTGATCAATTACGATTATCTGTAAATAAACGAGTAAATTACAGTAGCTTGGTAGCCATGAGAAAGTAAATAGTGAATCTTGAAATGTTTGAATTCAAGAGGTAAAGTATAAGAATCATGTATCACACTATATGCCTTCCTAACAAAAAAAAAGGGTGGTATGTATGGCAAGTATTGATAAAACTGAATAATAACCATCTTTTTTTTTTTGCCTAGGTTTTGGTTGGTTTTGGGGGGAATCAACTAAAACATTTTTATAATTTATGGGTAGTTTTTTTTTATAAAAATATTAGTAAACTCGTTTTGTAATAATAATAAAAGCTCACAAAAACAAAAGCAAAAGCGAAAGCAAAAGCAAATTCGAGAAGAAAAAAAAACAAGAGAAATGAGTAAAAGCAGGAAATAAGGGTGTGTGAAAAAGGAAATGAGTGAGAATATACTAGATAATTTGCTACAGTACAGCGATTCATCGGAATTAAGCGAGGGGGAGCAAGTAGGTTGTGACAGTAATGAGGTGAAACTTGAACAAAAGGAGGATCCAAGCTTTAAAGAAGAAGAGCCGACTACGAATAATCAGAATGGTATTCAGATGGATGGTGGTGATACATTAATAAAAGAGGATATTGGGATATATGGGTATCTAAGACTCAAGTACAAGTTAACCGACCATGAAATTGAACAGTTTATAAATGATAATAATAACAGCTGTTGTGACGAAGCGTTGCAACGAAAGTTCGATCACTGGATAATGTTAAAACATTCCCAGAATTTACATTATAATGAGAATTTGGAAAAAAACAAGAACTTTAATAATCCGAGTATATATTCCAAATTTTTGGACAAATTTGAAATTATTGACACAGCCAGTAATTTCGAATCGCAAAACCACAACTTCAAGCCTGGCGATCAAGGTTTACCAGAACATTTGTTTTATGATTATAAATAGTTGTACAATACACACTTTCTTTCTTTACCACACGTCACTACACCACACTACATTTGTTAGTTATTTTACTTTTGCGCTTATCTTGAGTTGTTAATATTAGATTTAATTAAATACAATAGAGCCTGCAATTTACGGCTTAATCACATATCTCCTATTTTATAAGGTACAGTAACTACATGTGGTTGACCAGTGGGTGAGTGAGGGGGGAGGAGAAGAAATGTTATTGAGATTGAAGTGGCGAGTGTTATTATGATGTAACCAAAGTGTAACCTTGGTATGTCAATTACAAAGTTTCAATTTAATTTTCAAGATGAAGATTAAAAGAGATGGGAAAAGTATTAACTATTAAATAACTGGGTATATATCAGTAACAAAGGCGACAAATAAAAAATTAATCAATCGAAATACTCAAATGAACAATATGGAAAATTAAGGGGAAGGGTGTGGGGTGTGGGGGGGAAGAAGTAGTGACGTGTGAAGGGGTAATGTTCTAGACTGAAGTCGGTAAACCATCCAAAAACTTCAGATTTGGCAGGATGTTCTTGACATTAATGCGATAGAAATCGCGGTAGAATAAAAGATTGGAACCCAGTGTAGATTTTTCCAGTAATAGACAATGTGATCGATCAAGAGCGTAAAACGAATCCAGTTCGTAAGACGAGGATTTAGAAGGGTAGGGATATAGAGAGGGAGTTGGTGGAATAGGTTTTTTGTCATTCGCTATGGAAGACAGCTGTGGTTTTGTATAGAAATTATTTAGAGAGGATGTGGAGGAAAAAGATGAGGAAACCGATGCAATGGAGGAAGGAGGGGATATAGGAGATTGGGAATATGCGGAATAAACGGAGTAAGAGTTGCTAAAGTGACGGTTTTTGGCAACGTCACCATGATAATCAGATAAGGGGGAAGGAGCAGGCAGTTGAGATGGAGAGAAGGAGGATACGGAAGGGGTAAGAATTTGAAGATCAGGAGATGAAAGCAATGAATCGAGTACAGATTGTCTGCAAACGAACAGCGATTCGATTTGGCAGAGCAGATCAAGATCAAACTCAGAGATATGAGTACGACTTAGAGGTTTGATTGAGTATGAGTTTAGGAGATTTAGCTGGTTGTTTTTCTTCAGTAAACTTGTGGCTGCCATGGACGGACGACTGATAAGATTAAGAAAATGTGTAAAGGGAGTGGGATCCTTGGATGAGTAAATAAGTTGTGTAAGTGGACAGCCACGGAAATCCAGCTCTACCAGGTTTTTCATGTTGGATAAAATTTTTTTAGAAAGAAGCTGTGGCCATAATTGATGCTGCGAAATTCTGGAAGAGTCGCTGACAAACGAATCATCAGCGGATTTGTGTAGATCTGTGGTATACACAGAGTTTAGCGAGCCTTTTGAGTGCTTATGTGCTGGCAAAGTGTCTCTACAGCCAATAGCAGTATATTGGCACCTGAGAACCTTAAGTCTATGAAGGTTTATCAGACCCATTGGTAATTCGTGCAAGTCAGTATTTCCGCTAATATCTAAAAGCTCTAAATTTGCAAAAAGCTGGCTAAAGTTACTGGGAAGGGAGGTTAACCCACAAAATGTTAGTTCTAATCGGGTAAGACTTGCCATGCACCAACCACTATTATTAACCATGGAGTCTACTATGGATAACATTCGATTACTTATTACCAACTGCTTCAAAGAAAAGAGGCTGGTATTATCTAGATAAATCTCCAGCGGTTTATCGAGTGTCTTGAGGTTACCCCGGATAAGCAGTTTTTGCAGCTTAGGAATGGCACTACGAGCAGTTTTAAGAAGACAACCATCGACTCTTAGCGTCTTGAGAGCCGGAAATATTTCAGGGCGAATTAAAGCTTCAAGTGCTTCACTGCGGGAGGAAAAGAGTTTGGGGTTATTAGCCAGATTCAGTGCAGTCAGCTTAGGCATTGTCAGAATGGTTCCGCCAATATTTCGGATATCATTTGCCTCGAGGTTCAGCACTTTGATCGAACTGAAGCGGGTAAATGCCTCTAAACTCTCAATCCTATTATTGCTGAGATCAAGCTCCTCCAGCCGCGGCATCTTTTCGCGCAAGTCCAAGTCGAACTGTGTCACAAAGTTACCTGCAAGAGACAATTTCCGCAGCCGCGTACACCGTCCTAGTGGGCTCAATGTCGAGATTTGATTCTTGTCAATAATCAGCACCCGGAGGTGCAACAACCCCGAAAACACACCAATATCGCTGACCTGATTGTTGCTCATATCAACTACCTCCAAATGTGGTAGCTTGTCTCTAAGCCTAAACTTTTTACCATCATTAAACGATATCCAGTTGTTTTTGGCCTCTAGGTTGACAAGATCCTCAGGAATTCCCTCCACGCTTGATATTTTATTATTTTGAATGTTGAGATATTCAAGCATAGGCTGATGCTTCGACAGTCCAACTAGGCTCCGCAGCCCACAACCACTAAGGTTGAGGATTGTAAGATGTTCTCCCGCGATATTTCGGCTTCTGATTTTGGAAAATAACGTGTCTTCGAGCTCTTGTGCTCCATCCCTGCCTTGCTGTTCGTTGTAGTTTGTATCTATCGTGAAATTTATCTTGGGAGGTCGCTTTGTCTCTTGCCTTCCGAGCCCTCGCTCAATGGTATCTGCAAAGTATTTGTTATTTAGATGCATCAGATTGTTGTCAGTCATGATGATTTTTCGAAGACTATCAATTTCACCGGCAAACGACTTATTTCTCCGTTTTTCAGACTCGGATGATTTGCGTTCCTCAAATCCTGCATCGCTAATAGTTGCCAACATTGTCTTTTTATTCAATGCGTTATAAAAATACTCTTCACTGACGCTGGCGATATAACCCTTAATATCAGAATCCTTATTCATCTTGCTGTAGCTGTTGCTTGTATGGATAGTGCCTCGTCTATGACTTTCCGGGCCGAACAGCATTGGTGCACTACTTTCGCCACCACTATTATTGTTATATACTGACCTTGCACCTCCCCTATCTACTCCTGTGCTACTTCGTGAATAAGCCTTGTACCTGCTTTGTAACTGTCTAGTATTCCCATCGCTATCTTCCTCTACTGGGATATACTCGTTGACATTCACCCACTGTTTCCGCTTTTTATCAAGAATCATGTTTCCTACTCTATCCGGGAGTGGCTCGTTGAAATCACCTGGTGTTATAAGCAGTGGTGCAGTTGATTTTTTACTCGCTATACTGGATCCATC
>LSSK01000159.1:0-14689 GCA_001969505.1 Zancudomyces culisetae | reverse complement strand
GGGGGGGGGGGGGGGGGGGGGGGGGGGGGGTATTGGAATGGTTGTAAGTTAATATATGGGGTGGGAGATGGTAGTTGCAGAATATCAAGAAAGAAAAAGTTAGTAGGAAAAAAAAGTGGTATTTACATGATGCAATTTATAATTTATTATTGGTATACGTTGTATTGTTTAATTATATTTGCATTTGTGCAGGTGTATTTGCGCGCATATAGCACCAAAAAAAAAACAAAAGTAATGTGACCTATATTCGATGTTTGTTTTTACTATTTTGGGAGACCAAAACCCAAGATTAGAATTGGAATGTGCATGTTATACATCTTTTCTTTTTTACGAACCACAATATCATATGTTGCAGATTATGTTTTTACTTGGTATGCTAGAAAACAAGCGTCACACCAAGATGGTGAGTCTAGAATAAATGTACTTGATCAGCAATAAATAAAAAAGTAATGAGGTGTATTTGAATTATCGAATTCAGTGTATATTCTACAACGATATTCAAATAGTAATTTACACACATTGATGCTTTCTCTGCATACATTTCTGTATTTTCTTAACACGTTTAACTTTAAGAATATTAATGATGAGATTTCAGCTAAAAGAAAAGTAAAAAAAGTAGCAATGATGACAACAATTGGTTTTATTTTTTCCTTTTTATCAACATTCCAAGTAAACACTTTGCTCTTAAACGCTACTCTCAAACGACGTAGTTTCATAGCAGTTAATTGCAAAGAAACACCCTACATCGTTTACAAAACAGTATTAAAAAAAAAGCCATCATTAAATTAAGGTTTTAGTTTAATGCATTACAATTTGTCCCTTTACATATGGACCCGACAATTTGATTCATCCAGCGGCCTAAAAGCTTGGTCCACCTCCAAGTATTATTAGCCAGTTTTTTGAAAAATACACTAGCACACGACGACTTTTTTTCATTACCACTTTAATTGCATATCATACACCACCTCTGCCACTTTATTATTATTATTATTATTATTATTGTTATTATTTAATTATTTTATTTCCCGCCATATTGAAACTATGATCAAGATAATTGGGTTTACAAGAGAGTTTAGAAATTGTAGTATCCCACCATTTGAGATGGACTCGCTCGTTTACCAAATGGTTACAATGATTCAAAACAAATAATATAACGTTTTGTTAGTTTATGCATTACCGTTGAATATTGCTTTTCAACCCTCAAAAAAAAAAATTTACGTTATTTTATAATTTTGTTATTGGCATTTCATTTGCTATTTTCTAACAAAAACACGTTGCAAGATTTAATAAGAGAGAAAAATAATAGAGTGGAGGTTCGAATTGTAATTATACCCATAATAACAATAGGAATTGCAATAGTGAAGCGGCATTTGTTATCATAAGGATGACCAAAGAAACAAATGATGAAAGTGATATAGGTAATATGGAAGGGCAGCAAAAACCAACTATAAAACAGCAAAAACAGCAACAAGCACAAAAGCAGAATGAAGGCAAAAATGATGAAACTGTTGCTTTGTTTGCGGTAGGTACATCCGATCCAACCATCCCAGCACAGGTATCGGACATCGTTGGGAGTACCAGTAGTCATAATAAACAGCAAGATGAAATTCCATTTCAATTTGATGATCCGATTGGGACTGGCGACACTGCCGGCCAAGAGATTTATCTGAATGGAAGTGAAAACGACCAAGAGGTAGAAGTGAGGGGACAGGCGGATGCTATACCATACTTTCAGGCAGATTCGATAGAGAATAATTTTACTGTAACTCATGATAAAAGCATACAAGAGAATCCGAGTACAGAGGCTGTACTAGAGAGTAATCAAAACCATGCTGATAGCCAAAATGGTATAGTTGATAGCAGTGGCACTGTACAACCGCTAAATACACACTCTTCATATTCGTTGCTGTCTGGAGATAGTAGCCAATCTAGTGGTATTCCATTTTCACAAATAAGTTATAGCGAACTTGAAAACCCAACTACAGAAGCTGAGGCGGAAGTACAAGTGGCAACTACAACGGAAACAAACCAGGCTGCGATTGGTATGGGCAGCATAAGCAGAATGACGTATGAACCAAATGTGGAAGAGCCGTACTTGGAATTTAACGAAGCTGATGAAGAATCAATACCATTTGGAAATGAGAATAATAATCCGATCGATGAACATAATATGAGTGGTGGTAATGGTATTGTGGCAGCAGCACAACCAGTAGATGAACCTATTCCATTTGATGGGGATGGCGATTTGGTACTAGAACAGCCAGCTGGTGAGTCGAAAATTCCGTTTAACACAAAGAGCGATAGTAGTTCAAACACCGCACAGAGTGTACCGGTTGCACAACCAGTGGATGAACCTATTCCGTTTGGTGGAGATGAGGAGATGGTGCTAGAACAGCCGGTTATTGAGTCGAAGATTCCATTTGTCATGGAGAATAATGGTAATGCAAACACCACCCAGAGTGTACCGGCTGCACAACCAGTGGATGAGCCTATTCCGTTTGGTGGAGATGAGGAGATGGTGCTAGAACAGCCGGTTATTGAGTCGAAGATTCCATTTGTCATAGAGGATAATGGTAATGCAAACACCGCCCAGAGTGTACCGGCTACACAACCAGTGGATGAACCTATTCCGTTTGGTGGAGACGATCAAATAGCTGTAGAACAGCCGGTTGGCGAGTCGAAAATTCCATTTATCATGGAGGATGATGGCAATGCAAACACCACCCAGAGTGTACCGGTTGCACAACCAGTGGATGAACCTATTCCATTTGGTGGAGATGAGGAGATGGTGCTAGAACAGCCGGTTGGAGAAACGGTAACGTTTGATAATGTGGCGAGTAACACAGATGGAGTACTTGTTGAAAATGCGCCGATAAGCGAGCCAATTCCATTTGACAGTGGTGATGGTTTGGTAACAGAACAAGTATCTACTGAATCTATTCCATTTGGTGGACAAGGGAACTACCAGGAGCCTGCTGTTGAGCAAAACTCTCAAATTAACGAATCAGTTCCAGTTGGGCAAGAAGCCAGTGATATTTTGGCTGAAGAGCAGCCAATGTTGGAGAGTCAACAACCAGTTCAGTTTGGTATTAGTCATGGTGATAGCGGCCCATCGATTGAAGGTGGAGCGACAATACCGGTAAAAGTAGAGGAAAAAGAGGAAGAGATTCCATTTGGGGAAAATACTGGAGGTGTGGATGAGTACTGTAATGGATGGGAGATTGAAGAATTACAAGAAGTGGAAATGGAAGCGGGAACGGGAATGGAGATGCAAGTGGAGGCAGAAACAGGACTAGGAATAAAGCAGAGTGAGACGTCTGAGGTTGAAGTTGTACAGCAACAACAGCAAGAGCAACAACAACAACAGCAGCAACAGAATGACGAGTTTAACCCTTTTGGACATGAAGCGAGCATGCAGCAGGAATTCTGGAAGACGAGTGATGAAAGTATTCCATTTGTGACAGAAACACAGGTAGAGGGTGATTTCTTTTCAATGCTGGGTAGTCAGGATACTCAAGGGGCTGGGATGGTACAGTCTCAAACACAAGCGCAGACACAGCCTATTCAGCAAGAGCAGTATCAACAGGAACAATATCAACAGGAACAGTATCAACAGGAACAGTATCAAGGAGAGCAGTATCAACAGCAACAGTATCAAGGAGAGCAGTATCAAGAAGAACAAGCGGATCAGGTTGGATATGGTGAACTTGCGTATGATGAACAAAGTGGGCAATATTACGACACAGTGACGGGTGACTATTATGATTTAGATTATCAACAATACTACAATGCAGCAAGCGATTCTTGGTATTATATCGATGAGCTTGGAAATAAAATAGTGACTGCAGTTGCAGGAAAAGCGGTTGAGATGATACAGCCGCAACAGCAGCTTGAACCAGGGCAGTTTGAGCAACAACAACAGTTTGAGCAACAACAGTTTGAACCAGGGCAGTTTGAGCAACAACAACAGTTTGAGCAACAGGAGCAGTATGTACAGCAGCAATTTCAACCAGGGCAGTTTGAACCACAACAGTTTAACCAACAGCTATTTGAGCCACTGCAGGAACAGGGAGAATTCCAAATGCAAAATTACTATCAAGAAGAGCAACTAAACGGACCAGAGAATGCATATAGTTATCAGATGCAGCAGGAACAAAAAATCCAACAAGAACAAAGAGAGGGGCCAACTCAACATATTCAAAACGACCAGCTAACGTTCGAGAGCACAGGTGCTGAATATGATTACAATGAAGACTATAGCTATGGATATAATTATGAATATGAGGCGGGAGAGAGTCAGCCACTTGAACAAAATTATGAAGAAAAGGGACTACATCAAGACTACAACTATGAGCAACTAGACGAGTACAGTAGTACACATTATACACAGGATACTAGTAGTGTTTACCAGCCACTGATGGAAGGGGAGATTGTAGAAGGGCAGATATTAGAAGAGGAGATATTAGAAGAAGAGGTGCAAGCAATTCCCCAGAAAACAGGGTGCAGGCCGCTGATTACGTTCGGATTTGGCGGACAGGTTGTAATGTATTTCCAGACAGCAGGCCAGGTGGAAATAACAAGTCTTGGAAGAATTGTGGGGGCTGAACACACAGCACAAGTTGAGGATAAGCCGTTTGTGTTTGAAGGGAGTGTGAGTCGTGCAGAAGATCTTTTGGGCGCAATGACGCAGGCTGGTGAACGGTGTCAAGACGAGATGAAGCAGACGTGGCAGCCATATGTCAAGGACAATCGGCAAGTAGCGATGGAAAAGGCTATGTGGGCAGGGCTGAATGTGTTGGTTAGCAGCCGAGGGTTTTTGGAAAAGATGGACAAGGTTCGATTAACACAATTGTGCGATGAGCTGAGTCGTATTATGGAGCTCAACCAAGTTGGTAGCAATGAAAATACCAGTGATTACGATAACCCAGAGACAGTAACAGGCGGTTATGGTACTCAACGTCAACTCAGCCAAATAGAACAGTTACTGGTGAAAGGAGAGAAGAACCAGGCAGTTGACTACGCGATCGAACAGAAATTGTGGGCTCAGGCTCTGATTATTGCTAGTTGTACAGCGCGCGAAGTGTGGAAAAGCACAGTCGAAAAGTATGTAAACAGTTTTCAGCAGACAAAGTCGGCGCAACATCAAGTGCTGGGTATACAATACTTGATGTTTGCAGGCGTAGATGACGCAACCATCTTTCCATCTCCATCTTCCACAGCGACGTTTGGCAGCAGCAACGACAATGTCACTGCAAATATCAAGCAGCGATGGCCGCGGATGTTGCGATTGATGCTGGCAAACTATGCAACTGGACAGTCTAAGGCAATAGTTGCGCTGGGCGATCAGCTGATGCAATGTGGCGAAACTGCAGCTGCACATTTGTGTTATGCGCTGACGCTATCCAGCTCAATTCTGTTTAGAAAGAAGAGCACGGATAAATGCGCGGGAATTCAGACGGCATTGTTGGCAGGGAAAGGTTCTGGAAATGTCGATTCGGCTCTGTTGGTTTGGAATCGTGAAACTGAATTGGCTCTAAAATGGACACAGATTTATGAAGTTGCTCAAGTTGTCAATGCAGCATCTAAAGCCAATGCCAACATCAACACCAACACCAACACCAACACTAATCCGAATACTAATTCCAATACTAATCCGAATACCAATCCCAATGCCAATGCCAATAATGCTGGTCTAAACACCAGCACTCTTGTCTGCCTACCTCATTTCCAAGCCTACAAGCTATCCTATGCAATCTGGCTTGCTGACTGTGGCCATTTGGATTTGGCTCTTTTGCACTGCAACTGTTTGCTCAATATAGTTGAATCTGCCAAGAAACAAAAGCCTCAGGCTGCTTATCTTCATCCTCGCTATATGGCTGCGCTCAATGACTGGAGAGACCGGCTGGTTAATTCGGGTGTAAAACCTCTGTACCACGACACGAAAAAGAACCTGTCTTCAATGCCCGCTGCTGCATCCAACGAAAAGGCCTGGCTGAATCTCTCAGTTCCTCGTCCGTCCTTGTCTTCAATTCTAAATGTTGTGGATTCGGGAATCGACAAACTTATTTCTGGTTCTACTTCCACCAGCAATGCTCCTTCTCCTGTTTATCCCATCCCTGCCTCTGACCATCACCAACCATCAGCTTCATCTCATCCTACAAAACAAACTTCAAAGGATCCTAATGCTCAACCAGTTTGGGAATTGGGTCCTGATAAATACGCCATCCCTGCTGACTATTCTGCTACCAAACGCAGCCTCAACTTCAATCCCAATCCTCCTAGTGAGTTCATGGCCAAAACTCGTTCCACTCCTACGTTTATCGACTCGAAACTTTCTTCGTTCAATAACCCCAATCTAAACGACCCTATAACTAACAACTCTCTTATGCGTCCACCATCCTTTGATAGAACAAGCAACCGAGGACTACATTCAAACAACAGTAGCACAAGTAACTTTTCTAGTGTCCTACAACAACAACAACAACAACAACCCTCTTTGTACAATCCTTCTTCGGCCAACACGACTCCAAAAACTAGCTTGGATTATGGTCACGGCGCAAGATTTGAGCAGAAACATCAACCACCTGTCAACAACGATGATGATTTGCTTCTAATGGCTGGGTTTGGAAACAAAGCTCTAAAACCACCCAAAAAACCTGCTTCTTCATCACTCGATTCTGACTCTGCCTCCAAAGACATCTCTACCCAAAAACAGGATCAACAAGGTCAACGTCAGAGTCAAGAAAAAGACCAAGAACAAGAACAAGAACAAGCACAGCAGCAAACTGCTACTGGCGGAAGATTCGGTTTTGGTTTACTCAAAAACTTTCTTTGGGCTGGAACTCCCAACAATGCTGGCAGCTCAAGTGCCAATAATGATCCAAAACGCAAACAAAAAAAGGCGGATTTGGGTGAGGAAAACTCGTTTGTTTTTGATCCAGTGTTGAAGCGATGGGTTAATAAAGCCGCCAAAGGTGCTGGTGGTCAAGAACCCAGCCAGCCCACTCCTCCTCCTCCTCCTCCAATGATGCCAATGATGCCAATGATGCAAATGGCACCACCACCACAACAACAACAACAACAACAACATCCTCCTCCTCCTTCTCTTCCTTCACTATCTAATACTCATCCTTCCTCTCCACATTCCACCCCAAGACCATCTTTACAGGGGTTGGTTAATGGTGGCACACCTGTCACCAATACTTCCTTCAGCAGTGTTCATTCCTCTCCATCATTGTCTTCTATACCAGCTGGTGCAAACACACCAACCATGCCACCCGGTCCCACAATGGGTTCCGCAGTTGGTGGTGGTGGTGGTGGTAGGAGGAAAAACGTCCGTAGTAGATATGTTGACGTTTTTAATCCATCATGATTGGTTGTTTTTTTTGTGCTACCTCTTGTAATTAATTCGTTTAATATATCTATATATCTATATATCTATATATCTATCTGTCTATCTATTTGCCTATCTATTTGCCTATACTTTTTCTTTTCTGCCTAGTTTTGAATGGGCGAATGGTTAATGTAATTACGTTATAATTCTCAACTAAAGAAAAAAAAAAGAACGGCTAATATTAGCGTATCTATAACAATACACATTACGGTATTATGCTATACCTTACTGTGCTATATTATATTCATCTTTAACATTTGGTTCCAAATACTAATTAAAAAAAAAGAGTAATGATAACACATGCAATGTATAGTGTTATTAATACAAGAGAGAATAATCAACAGATTTACCAAAAAAAATAAAGAGCAATAATAATTAATTGGTTGGTATGGTTGGTATGGTTGGTTAAAGGGAATGTGCGAATAAAATAGTGTGAGTAATAAAGCTATTATGTCATGTGAACATTGAAACTGCATCTTTTATTTTACTTTATTTTTAATTGGCAAGGGTATTTTTAGTGTAGTTAACAAAAAAGGAAAAATAATAATAAAAAATAAAAAAAATTAAAAAAAATAAAGATTGATAAAATCAACTATTTGCAATTATATAATAGATTATGGTTATTGGATTAAAAATATAAAATGTTAATAATGTTAACTGAAGGAAGAAGGTGGAATGTTCAAATTTGTTGCAGTATTTCAGCTCTAATATATTGACTTTTTTTTTGTGAATTTGTGGTGAGGGGACTGGGAGAGAGGAGGGTTCAAATGGTTTGAGTTAATTTGAATTGCTTACGTAAAAATAAAAGGTGAGGAAAGAGAAGGGATGGGAAGGAAATGATGTGCTTTGAAAAGTTTTATTTTATTTTATTTTATTTTATTTTGCTTTATTCTTTTTTACTCTTTTATTTTATTTAATGTGGTTCTATTATGGATTTTGGTTTGGATCATATACTAATATTTCCTCAATTATGTAATATTTATAAAGTTTGACCTTATATACAACCTCATTGATCAAATTCATCATGAGAAAAAAAAAGTGCGTAAATAACCAAGTCCTGTGATTATGCTAAAAAATAGAAAATAAAAAACTATTACATTCCTTTTTTTATTTGCAGAACCATTAACAGTATAAAAAAATCATCCTTTCTGTGAGAGAGAAATGAGAGGGAAAGAGAAAGAGAATAGGAGGTGGGAAAAGTGGGGTTGCTATAGTACTTTACAATACCAAGTCTTTGTATATACCCGAGGTGCAATACTCTTTAAAATCTCATTTACTTGTATGATCTTTAATCAATAGTTATAAACTCCATAATAGAGGTCAGGGTACATTCTCTTTTTCTTTTCTTTTTAGAAAAAAATTATGGTGCATTGTATATGTACATGTACATAGTATTGATTTGGTACTAGTTTATTTATTTACTTTTTGTAATATATTATGTTGGTTTTGGTTATATAAAAGCTTAAAACAGTTGAATTCCTTTATATTTATGATTATATTTATATTTTTGGTACATAAATGTTTTATTATATTAGACTCTAACGAGCTCATCAAGGCCATTAATTACTTGTAATGTATATAATTACTTTGGAGGAATATCCAAATCTAATAATGATTTTATATTTCCTTTTTTTATTTATTTATCCGTTAAAGTACATATTTGTTTGTTCTTTATACTATACTGGTCAAGTATGTATATAAACCTAATGATATATAATATTCAAAATTCACATTGGAAATTATAAATCACCTTTGCAAAAAAATAAAAGATATTGCATCATCTAACAACCAAAGTAAATAGGCGAATTAACAATAATTTAAATTAAAGCTGATTAGATAATACAAACTCACTATGATTTCCTTTATTATCATTTTCTCTGTTTTTTTTTTAAGCTTTTTGTATTCATACACACGTTTTTTATTTATTTTTCAAATTAATTAATTTCTCGTTGATTGTTAAAACCAAACCAACCTGGTACAAGATGAATCAGGGAAACAGGTAAAAAAAAAATCGTATATTGGTCATGTTCCTTGAAATCCAAATTGTCTACATAGTTAATCACTCACCAAAAAAAAAATAAAAAAAGAATTAATAATTAAAAAGAATTAAAAAAAATTAAGACCCAACGAATAAAATATTTTGTTTCCCAAGTTTTTAAAAGTAATTTTTGATAGCAAACAGAGTAAAGTATAATAAAATAAAATAAAATAAAATAAAATAAAATATAATGAAATAAAAAGAGTGGCAGGGACGGTTTATATAAATCAAGTACTATATTTTTTCATGCTACTATTAAAAAAAAAATTGGAAAAAATTAAAAAAAACCAATCGTTTTTATATTATAAATGTACTAAGCTACTCATTTTTAGACCGGAGTAAAGTAAAGCATAGTAAAGTAAAGTAAAGAGAAGAAAAGAAGAGAAGAATAGAATAAACCAGAAAAAAATTATAGTATTTTAAATCCAAGTTCCAAAAAAGAAAAAAAAAAGCCCAATACTATTCAATAAAACGATCTTTTAACAATTTTACAACTTACAACGACAATAGGAACGAAACGGGAATCAAAGACCAACAATACAATAACAAAATAACAGTCGAACCTACCCTTTCTCCTACCCCTCCATACAAATATATATTTATATAGCATTTTACACACAACAAAGAGATCAACACACTCTTTCCTCACCTTATCTTTTCACATCCTTGTAATACTTGTTTTTTTTTTTTCATCGTTAATTCTTGTTGTATTAGGAAAAAAAGAAAAAAAAAGAGGATAAGGAATATTAAATAACTAGTGGGAAACGATATCGAAAAAAGTAATAGAAAAAGAAAAAAAAAAGAACAGAAAGAAAATATGGCACCAATCATATTACGCATCAAGGGACCCAAATTGTTTTCACCCTTCAACGACGTTAACAGTGCAAATGATCTATCGGCGATTTGGCGTGTTTGCACCAAGGTAAAAGATTCACTGGAAAATGGTTCTCGACTAGAAAATCTGTCCTGGAGACTGTGGTACCTACAACAGGTTCTGGAAGGTCAGGGTAGAGGCAATCAGTTGTGTAAATTGATTCCGAAAACCGAACAAGATATAGAAAGTAGTGATAAACAACAAGTGTTTGGTAAACGGCGGTGGTATGCTGGTATGAATAACTCTACCAAAAAGAACGCAACCGGTAATAAAAACACAAATGCTGGCGATGGTGGTGATGATATCAATATCAACAGCGATAATAATAACAATAGCAATACTAATACCAATACTAATACCAATAATAACACTAACATTAATAGTACAAATAGTAATAATAGCAACAATAGTAATAATAGTACAAACAGTAATAATAGCAATGTTAATAGTAATACCGGTTTTGGTAATTTTAGTAGAGATACTGGTAAAGGAGGTGATAATCTTAGAAACGACAAAAACAGGATGGAATGTGATGAAAAGACAATGTTTGGATTTGAAGGAGATAGTGGTAATACAAGGAGTAATTTTACCAACCCAAAAAAGTCAAATTTCCAAATTAAGGTTAGATTGGGTAGTAAGCCTAAAGTACACAACAATAGCAACAGCAACAGCAACAGCAACAGCAACAACAGCAGCAATAATAATATTAGTACGACGAACAACTCAACAACTAAACATACAGATGAAATTAATAGAAGAGATGGGATGAGCGATTACAACACTTTTCAGAACAATCCAAGTGAATTAAATAGTGGTAATATTGAAAAAACTGATATAGAAGCAAAGGCAGAAACGCTAAATAACAATATGGCAAATGACAATATGGAAGGACAACAACAAAAAATAGACGGTGGTGAGTTGGATACTGAAAAGAAAACAAAAGGCATTTATAATACTTCGACACTGGTTGGGGAAAAGAAACAGGAAAAATCGATCCAGGCATCGGATCTGATGTCGATTGGACCATCCAGTTTTCTTTCAAATGTCAATATAGATCCGGTACAAATTGAAATTACTCTTAATGAAATATTTCCAATGACGTCAGGAAATACGATTTCATCACCTTATAGCTATTTTGATCAAGATATTGATAATTACTACAACAGCAATAATAATCGAAATAGTACTGGAAATAGTAATAGTAATGGAAATAGTAATAGTAGTAGTAATGGAAATGGAAATGATAATGATAATGATAACAATGATAGTCGATTATTTTCATCTTTGCAACAATCCTCTCTGCTACCCAAATCAAAACTAAAACCATGTATTAAGACCAAACCAAAAATCAAAAAGGCAAATACGGTACCTCAGAATAATGGTACGAGTAGTAATGATTTTTATGGAGATATAGGAGGAGGAATGTGGGGAGCGAGTGGTGGTGGAATGGGTATGGGTATGGGTATGGGAATGGGAATGGGAATGGGAATGGGAATGGGTATGGCTATGGGGATGGAAATGGGAATGGATATGAATATGACAATGGATGGAATTAACGAGGTTGGCGAGATTGGGGAAATTGGCGAAATTGATGAAATAGGAATGATGGATAAAAATCTTGGTGTGAATAATGAAAAAAACAACAACGATACAGGAATTGAACAAGGATTGATAGATAAAATGTTGCTTGATTCTTATAAAGATTCTTGTGATTCAATATTAAATAACAACAACAACAACAACAATAGTAATGGTAATAATAGCGAATCAGAAAACAGCAACAATGAAAATAACAATAACAATAACAATAGCAGTAGCAATAGTAATAGTAATAGTAATAATAATAATAATCATAGAAATGGTTCAACTTTGGGAATTGACGAGTCACCAGCAGCTGGGCGTAGTGATGGGCCACAATGTGCCAACTGTCAAGTACGAACAACACCTTTATGGAGACGGTGTGGACCAGATATGGTTCTTTGTAATGCGTGTGGTTTGTACTACCGACTTCATAACCGACACCGACCAAAGACATTAAGATCGATAACTACACTAATTAATAACGGTAATGGTAATAATAATGGTGGTAATGGTGGTGGTAATGGTGGTAGTGGTAATGGTAATGGTGGTCAAGGTGAAAATTCTAATGGTAATGGATTTGGGTACCGTACCGATTTGATTCTGAACAAATGTAGCAATTGTAAGACTGAAAGAACTCCATTATGGCGACGTGATGAAAATGGAAATACTTTGTGTAATGCGTGTGGCTTGTATTTCAAGTTACATAAGGAAAAACGTCCAATTGAACTAAAAACAGATATTATTCGAAAACGACATCGTACTCCGTCTTCCTCCTCCTCCTCATCTTCTTCCATTGCAAATTCGAACCAATTATCATCATCATCATCTTCTTCTCTTCCCATACCTCATAAAAGTATAACTGTACATTCTTCATCAGTTTCGGCTTTGTCTTCTCCTACACCATCATCATCATCATCATCATTTGCTCAAAATGACAATATTCTGAAAAAACTAAAGAAACATCATTCTAATTTTTTACCTTCCTATAACAATAGTATTATTAGTCACAATCCCAATCACAATCCCACATCTACTATACAAGACAATCTAAACATCAATATCAACTCCAACCTCAATCCCCCTTCTCTTTCATCTCTCCCATCTCTTCCATCTCTTCCATCTCTTCCATCTCTTCCATCTCTTCCTCTTCCCCATAATAGTATTTCTCCTGAACTACCAAATATTTCTACTAACGTTTCCTCCAATATAAACCATCAATTACTATAAAATCATTTATTTAGCTAATTATTTGCTTTAATTTGCTTTAATTTAATTTGATTTAATTTCTTGATTCTTTTTTATTTTTATTTTTATTTTTATATATATATTTTTATTTAATATTTTATTTACTATAATTCATTTAAACTATATATTTAAAACACTTGTAAAACCAAAAATGATCCTAACCCAAACCCAAACCCAAACCCAAACCCAAACTATCTCTCCTCATCCCATCTCAAAAAGAAAAAAAAGAAAGAGAGAGACACACAAACTAATCAACAAACTATCCTTTCAGATTCCATTTCCATTTAATTTAATTTGCATCACTTCACTTTATATTTCCTGACCTTTAATGTGATCAACAATATCCTTATATTTTTCATTCTTTCAAAAGGACATTATAGAGTTTTTTAGAAAATAATTTGAAAAATTAACCAGAGTTCTGGTAAATCTAACCCAGTTTTTGGCATTTCCATGGTAATACAAATCATTCAAAAAGTCATCACATTGAATATTAACATTACCGTTTTTGCTACTGTTTGCAATCTGTTGCTTTAGACAATGCAAAAATGATAATTTTGACTGCTCGATATCTTGACTCTCTGTATTACCACCTCCACCTCCATTGTTAATATTATTAATGTTGTTGTTGTTGTTGTTGTTGTTGTTGTTGTTGTTTGTGGTATCATTGTTTAAATTACTGGATGAATTGGTAGAAAAGAATTCTTGGCTAGAGAGTATTTGGTATATATATGTTATATTCGTTGCAGTCAAGTGAATAAGATCATAGTGTTGATCTTTGTTTTTAAGAAGGAGTGTGATAAGACTGACCAGTAATAATGGATATTCTTTAAGTTGAGAATCGAAATTACCACCAGTACCAGTAATAGTACCAGTAGTAGTGGTAGTGGTAGTACCAGTAGAGTTAGTACCAGTAGAAGTAGCAGTAATAGTATTAGTGTTATCAACAATATTATTAGAATTGTTATTTGCAACATCAAGATTGGTATTAATACTCAAGATTTTTCGCATTATATGAGCAGTTTCGTGTCGGTAATAAGCAGAAAAGGACAATATGGCACTCCAGAACTCAAGAGCAGCCTCGGTGACATAATAATGGATTGAAGAAATGGCTTCAATAGCAAAATGAACCAACAATGAACCATCGGAACTGCCATACTGTTGCTGTTGCTGTTGCTGTTGCTGTGAAAGCAAAAACAACAACCGTCGCTTATCGTTATGGAAACGAGCCATACATAGTAAGAAATACTCTTCGGCCTGTTCAGGATACTGATCAATTCCAGTAGTAACAGCAGCAGAAGAAGTAACCAGACTAGTCATTGCTCCACTAATTGTCTGTACAAACTCATCGTACTGTTGCTGTATTGCGTCCCTGTTAGCATTGTTGGCTATTTCAAATTCTTCAATAATCTTTCGACCCGCCCAAATATACACTGAATATCCTGTTTGCACAAACCCGCGCGCAAGTATCTGTAGCGCACTACTGACAAGCTGTTCAGGAACCACTCGCGGCGTCACCGTCACCAACACCCGCAACAACCGCCCACACGCCTCACTAACC
>LSSK01000850.1:0-23678 GCA_001969505.1 Zancudomyces culisetae | reverse complement strand
CCGCCGGTATTTGCGGATGCCGTCGGCGTCTCGAGTGTGAGGTACGCAGTGCCTCCCATGGGGAATAGATTGGGAACAATGGTCAGCTGCTTGTAGAAGGCATCGATGTGCTGGGCTAGGTAGTTGTACATGTCAAGGAATAGCTCAGTACGCTTACGCTTGATTTGGAGAAACGCAGACGATGCAGATTTGGCGTGGTTGCGAATCTTGGTGAATTCGTGATCAATGGCAGAGAGTTTGGTTGACAGCACCTTGGTTTTGGCCTCCAAGTGGCCCAGGTTGACACCTGTGGTGGCAGTGGCTTGAGCTACATTGACACTTCCGCCAGCACCAACAGAAGACTGCAACATCTTTCGGTACTGGGCAATCTGAACCTCCAGCTGTTCGATCATCTCCCTCAACGTTGCTTCGGCATTATCGGATGCAAGCCTTCCCTTGGTTTTGGCCGATAAAACAACGCTGATCTGCTGGTGCTCTTGAGATTGGTTGTTAAGTACCATCCGTTTAAGACTATCAACGTCAACGTCCTTTAGACTCTTGACAACCCCCGCCTCTGCCCCCTTTTTACCTTTGCTGCTACCTTCAGAGGCCGAAAAAGACAGCTGGATTCCCTCCATTCCTTCATATTTGGCTTTAACCAACAACCTGTACTTCTCCAGTCGTAACCTTTCTAATTGCGCAGACTTGTTCCCTACCAGTCGTTTGCCGTCTCTTATACTTTCTGCCAATAAACCACTGATGTTCTGTGTGAGTTCGAGAATTTTTTGCTGTAGTTCAGCGTATGTTTGTCTGGCAGTTTTGTATTTGGCCTTGGAATCGTTTAGCTGTACCAACAGGTTGTTTTGCAATGTATTGGTTTCCAGCTCATCAGCCCTAGCTGTAAACTGCTCAATCTGGTCTTTTGTGGCCTGGATTTGAGCATTCAATACATTTAGTTGATCCGACATCTGTGATTTGAGATCATCTTCAAACGACCTTTGCGTCTGCAGCTTGTCAATCTGCGATGATATGCGTGCAATGTTTGCGTGCTGCTGCTGCTGTAGCTTGGTGGCATTTATTACAGCATCCTCGTACGATTCAATGCTATCAAAGTTGTATTTTTGGCAAAATGCAACAAACGGTTTGTTGACAACGCTCTTAAGCTCCTCAATCTTTAACTCGAGATCGATATTTTCTTGTTGTGAAGGCAGCGAAGATGCGAGGATATCATGCTTGTGTTGGAGTTGCTGCTTCTCGCTAAGAAGTGTTTGCAGCCTTCTTTTGCTGCCGCTCAGTATATCCCGAGCCATTTCAAGTCTTTGCAATGTATCATCTGTTGTAGAAGGCATTGTGCCCGGAGCGCTTGCTGATGGAGAAGACTGCTGAAGTAGGAGAAGCAGCTTGGCCTTGCGCTGGCTCGTTTGGTTTATTTGGGCTGCCAATTCTTCACGGGTTTGGATCAATTTGTTGAGTCGTTTGGCATCCGAGGCCATATCGCTGGTACCATGCGCTTGTGAAGCAGAATATCCTCCACTAATATTACCATTTCTTTCTATCACAGTTCCATCAAGAGTCACGACTTTTACTTTCGTATTTCTTCTCGAAGAGCGCTGGAATTGTTTAGCCTGCTGTATATTTTCACAAACCACCGTATTTGCGCAAACATACTTCATCACTTGGTCGTAGACCATATCATAACGAATGACTTGTGTTGCTCTCTTGATTCTAATACCCTGTAGACCGAAATCCACATCGACATCCATATCCATACCCATACCCACACCTCCATCGTCATCTATATCCATACTTGCTGTCGATGCCGATGCGTTGGACATGATGTCAAGTGGCAAAAACGTGGCCCTCCCAGCCCGTTGCTCTCGCAAATATCTGATACACTCAATAGCAGTTTGCTGTGTATCCACCACAATCGCGTCGCTGTTCCTACCCAACACCACACGGACCGCTTCATCATATTTACTCTGTATAGGTGCACAAATATCCGCCACTCGGCCATGTACTACCAACCTGCCACCTGCGTTATTTGCACCATTGTTGTTTTGGTGGAACAGTCTTCTCAAACCCGCTATCATCTCGGCCCGTTTTGCCTCTTGTCTGCTATCTGCCATTTTTCGCTTGGTCTCCACAATTTGCTCCAAGACCTTTCCTAACTTTTCACTTGCCTCCTGCTCCAAAACCTCAAGCCGCTCATGCTCACGCTCATTTTTTTTGCGCTGCAACTCAAGCTCTTTGTATTTCTGCTCAAGTTGCTGCACAGTTTGTATGTCACCATCAATCTGCTCGTTTTGTGAATCGACTTGCTGCTGTTTTTGCTGGATCTGTTGGGTTAGGTCTTGAATCTGCTGATTTACCTGTTCACTCTGTTTTGCTAACTTGGATACTTGTTTTTGCAAAGTTTGCAGCTCGAGGTTTTGCTTTGAGTATTTGGTTTCAATCTCCGCCTTTATTTGATAATACTTGGTTCTCATTTCATCTCTTTCTTTTCCTGTCTTTCCCTCTCGCTCTTTCTCATTTTCTCTTTCTTGCTGCTCTCGCTCCTGCTCAGAGCGTTGTTTGACGCGCTCAAGCTCGCTTATCTCCTGTACAAGCTCTTGTAGGCCACTTTCTTTGCGCTGTAAATCCCGCTCGATTTCACGCTGCTTGTTTTCCTGATCTTTCAGCTTGCGTTTTGTTGCTATTACTGCTTCACGTAACCCAACTAAAACCGGTTGCTGCTCTTCAATCTGTCGCTCAACCATCCGAACTGTCTTATCATCTTTAATCATTTGCTTGTAGGCTTTTGCGGATTCCCTTTTGTACCCGTTCAACTCCTGCTCTTTTTGCTCCATTTCACGTTCTTTGCTCTGAATTGCATTAGTATCATCATCAATCTCTTGTATTAAAGAAACCTCTTTTTGTTCACCCTGGTGAATTAGCAGCCGCATGTACTCGGTTTCCATTCGGCTAATCTCTTGTCGCTTGCTCTCGTATTCCTCTTGCTCTTTTTTCATCTCCATAAGCGACTTTAGCTCACTCGCAAGCGCCCTTCGCTTACTAAAAAGTAGATTACTCTGCTCAGCTGCCGCTTCCTCCTGTCTTCTTAGCTCTTCGTACTGTTCCCTGTATTCGGCCGAGCCTGAGACGCGCTCTACCAGTCGTGTCAACTCCATTGGTGATTGTGATGCAATTGATTCTACATCCCCCTGAAACACCAGGAAGTTTCGTGCTTTTACCATCACGCCTTGCCGTTCCAGCTCAGCATTGTACTCTCCAAAGCTTACCACTCCGCCATCTATCCTGTACTCGCTCCCACCAGTTATCGTTACAATGCGTTGAAATTTCTTCTCTATAATTTCTACCTCTTCCGGTTGTCCTGTCTCTTCAGCTTGGTTTACCCTTTCTCCCACCCTTAGTTTTTTCGATTTTATAACCACGGATACCATTGCTCGCTTTATGGTCTCTCTCTTGCTTAAACCGGATCCTTTGTAGATCAGATCTTTTAATTGTGCTGATCGCAGCTGTGTTCCCTTTACCTCCAGCACAAAGCTTATTGCATCCATCAAGTTACTCTTTCCTGACCCATTAGGTCCCACGATCGAAGTAAATGAGCTAAATGGCCCTATTACCTGATGGCCTTTGTACGATTTAAAGTTTTCCAACTCGATTCTATCTATTATCCCCATCTTATCCTGCTATTACTTGTAAACCGACTATTCATTCCCTTAAGTGTGGTTTACTGGTACTTTTTATTTCCTTTAGTGTACTTAAATTTGTCTTTGTGTGTTTACCTTTTTTTGATATTGATGAGTTTTATTTTATACTGAATCGTCTCTTTATTTACACACATCAACATTTAAATAAACAATCAATCACGGCCTCCAATTTACTGAGAAATTGAGCGTTTTAATTTTTATTCGCCAGCAATATTTTGTTTAACTATTTGTTGTTTACCAAATCGGTTTCATTTTTTGCCATTGTTTATATTTGAAGGCACCTAATTGCTTCAGCTATTTTACTCGGATTTCGGCTTTTCTTTTTCCTTTTTCCTTCCTTTTCCTATTAAGCCCAGCCTATAAAATAGCACCTCCCTCCTTTCAGACTGGTTACAAAATCGGTTTTTATAATTGGCTCAAACAACAAATGGGTAATTATAAAATAACATATCCAAAATACGATCAACCTCACTGCCTTTTATTTCCTTTTATTCCCCCAGCTCAAATTCTATTTCATGTCGCAGTACTTTTAAATAAGACCATTCCTGTTCACTCGTAAAACTGTTATAATTTTCTTCTCAAAGTATAAGCGTTGCTCCACAATACCAACTAAGTTTGTTAACAATTTTGCGTTTCTCAAGAAATCATCTAGAAAAAGAATCTCCGCCATGTACAAGAGATGCAAAGCTTTTCAATTTTTTTTTTCTATGTTTCTTATTCACCAATTTTCTCCTTCCTCAAGCTTTCTTTTCGTTTAAGCTAATCAATCAAACACCACATGCAATAGAAACACTTTCCGCTTATTTTAACCAGCTAAAAGAACTTTACCTTTAACTCACTAATCCCTTTTTTTTCGATTTCGTTTTTATTCTGCTTTTTATTTCGTTTTTCTATAAAACAAGGTACGTTTTACAATAATCAATCATAAAGTACAAATATATATATTCTACTACAAAAAGCACATTAATAAAAAACTCCTGAAATCCACTAATACAGCATTCAAAGAAATGGTGGTGACGCGAAGCCAAGGCAGGGATCAAAACCCTGTCGCTAGCAAACCACAGCTTGATGGAACCGAAAAGGTAAAAAAGCCTGCTGGATCTGTCACAAAACCAAAAAAGTCAACAAAATCAGGGAAATCTCCAAAAAAGGCAAAAGAAGCAAAAGAACTCAAAAAAGAACCCGAACTGTTCAACGAACAGCCCAAAGATAACCAGACTAGTACCACCACACAACTCGGTGATCAATCTCAGAACGTAAATGTCTCACCACCGGCCCATACCGATCAGCAGCCGGATATGCCAACAAGCTCCACACTGCCTGACAAAGACCCTACTAAAATGGAAACGGAATCTGAATCTGATACCAAAACTGAGTTGGAGCCAAAGACACTGACACCTACTGTAAAGGCTACAGAGAAGATTGAAAAGGCTGGTGAAATTGAGCCAGAACAGCAAGATAGCAAACTAACTCTTTCTATCGAACACTGCACCAGATGACGAGTCTTTTCGTCGAACGCCAAACGTGTCATCGCGGCTGTCGACAAGCTTTACCCAAACAAATTTACATTTGTTGTTAACCAAAATAAGCCCCGAACAAACTACTTTAATATTACCATATCTTCTATATGCAAAGGTACAGTTATATTCTCAAAATATTCAAGTAATCGAGACAATGTACACTTTTATTATAAGATAACATAAAATAATACATTTAGAGTCAACCATATGGTACGGTAATAAGCTAGGCCCTCCAAGAAAACTCAAGTTTCCTGAAATCTCCACCCTGGAGCCTCTTATTAGTGCATTTATTGATTCCTTGAACTAAATACATATATAACCTGTTGAACAGATCCCCAACCAACCATGCTTACTGCTAAAAAAAAAAAAAGAGAGTGGGAAGGGGTCTAAGGAATTATATGTTCATGGTGATCGCTGTTCTAGTAGTCATATTTTAATTATGAGGAAAATATAAACCCTGTCGTTTGCTTTTGAATCATTCCATCATTAAGGATTTGGTACAAAGCAGGTGCCATTGTTTTTCACTGTAAAAATCTTAAGCAGAGAAGGTAAACTATACTCCCATTATCACTTTTTTTTATTTTAATATCGAATATACCAATTACTTGAATAACCTACACCATTGTACGCATTTACAAGGTGCGAATGATATTTAGCTAAAATTCTTGATTTGGGTATTCATAGATTTGCACCTGCAGCTTTAGGCTGTCTGTGTATACGTCTTTTCCTTCCGCTTAGCGGTGTATTTTCTGAAAACTTATACTCTATACGAGTCAGGAGAAATACGAATCTCCTTTAAATTATATGGTTATAGAATAGCATCATTAGCTGGATTTTTCTTTTTCTCTTTTTTTAAGGAATAAAAGATAAGTTAGCTCTTTATGTATTTGATGGAGTAATACCAGTTAAAGTCAGATAAACGATTCAATTGATATACTTTTCTTGTAGTGCATTATGAAAGTCGTTAGTCTACTATAATTTTTTTTTGTCAAGATTCAAATTAAATAGTATGGCTGCTATAGCCTTAATTACACTTTCAACATGTGTAACAACCACATATGGAGCGGCAATTGTATAAATACTAAATTGAGTTGTACGTTGTATCTTTTATCTTTAATCTCCAGCTCAACTAAAGTCAAAAAAAGTATCACCAAAACGTACCAAAGCGTATATCTCACTAATTCAGTTATTAACTCGGTCATTTTTTGCGCCCGAAGTCATTGGCACGTTTTCATTTTTCTGCTGCCACCTTTTCCTGTTGTGCTTGCCTTATTTCTAATGTATGTTCCAAGGATAAAAAAACCAATAGCTGTTGCCTTTCTTTCAATATACCTTCTCCCCTTCATTGCTGTCACGCTAAAAACACCTTACTATCTAAAAAAAAAGGCTCCAAATGAATGTGCAAAACAGCACTTTGTCCCCTTTTATAAATAACTAATATAAAACGCTGTATTTTACAGATAAGTTGCAGCACATAAAAAAGAAGCTGTACTAGAAAAGATATTGGGAAGAGGGTGAAATTAATAATAGTATGCCATGAAAACTGTACCTACTTGGTTCCTGACTCGTATTCAACGCTGTTTACCCGCAATTGTCTATAGGCATTTTTGTCTTTTAGAAGAATGAGAGTGGTAAAAAATATCCAAAACCTGCTGATGATTTTGCTGCAGCTTCCCCCCCCCCCACAACAAATTTATGTGCTGGCTACCTGTTTACACGAGTTCACCGTGAACGTTTTCCTGTTTCATGGTATGGGGCTGGGGCATAGAGAGTATTTTTACAAAATACTCGGCACGAAATGGGTATAAGAATACGAAAGAGAATCCTGTTTCTGATCATTTGATACGACTTATGTTTCGGTGGATCCTGGCATGTATATCTCGTACTAATTAGTCAGTGGTTTCACTAAGTTAAAATTTAACTGTGCCATACTTTATTAGTGCTGTACCCAGCTTTATTCAAACAGGATATATGTGGTTATTCAGCCATACTGTCTTTTTGACAAATATAATCCTGGCTGTATTGTACCTCGCCTTTTTTATTTCTCTTCAACAAAGATGGCGAGAAACAGGTATTTTGATTTTGGGGTAAGCGACTGAAGTTTTGAAACAAAATTTACATATTTGTTTATTTGCTTAACTTTAGTAATACTGTTGCAACTACTGCTTAGGTTACAGCTTGTTAATGACAATCACCAGGTGTATAATATCACCCTTTGCATCTACTCGTTACACTTCTCTCCTCTCCCCCACTATTTTTTGAAGATAATACCCTCTCCCTGCGTAACTCGTTTTTACATGGTTAGTTTTCGTATATTATAAAATAATGTGGCCAAGGTGTGAGCATTATGGGAGAGACCATAACTGGGAAGCAGTTAAATTTGATTTTTCAATAAAACAAGAGACTTGTTTTTTATACATAACCAGAAGAGTGCAGCACTTTTTCTGGTCAACTAAACTTGGAAAATTCTCAACCCGTGTGTAGATTGCTAATTTATTTTTTTGGCGGAGCCTACAGGATATTTATAGGCCCATTACCTGTTTAGCAACTCTCCCTGTTGAAAGCATAAAAAAATTTAATTTGAGGATGGGTGCATGGTGGGCAACATGCTTTTTTTTAGAATAGCGCCGAATCATCAAATCAGAAGGAGCAGTAAAACACTATTTTCTCACCTAATGTTCATCACACCCTGCAATATCTATTTACAATTTCTTTCTATCCCTTTAAACATAAGGTTACATTAGCAACTACTAACAAATTCTACGCAATCGAAGCCCATTAGCAACCATTCAAGTTAATACAATGTACGCCATTAATTAAAAAAACTTCAAAGATATTATAATCACAATATGTATAATGGATATGACTGATTATTCATATATAAGGGTAGCTTATGGATATTCAAAAAGACATTACTGGCTAAATTCTTGCAGAATTATGGGCTTTAATAAAAAAATGCGTCCGAAATCTTAAGATAAAGTTTCTACATGAAACCAACCTCTGATAGATCATTAAAATTGATTACTGCTCGTCAATGCAGACAGATTGAATTGTAACATGAAAACATTCCAGCAAGGAAACGGAATAAAACTGCACCTTAGGGAAACACATACATGAGCTGCGGAGTTTTATAGTCAGGCACTTAGTGTAGAGCTCAGTTTATCAGCAATTTCTGGTTTTTCTAGAATACTGGAATTGAGTTGTACTTTGCTCTAGTTTATGTACACGTGTTATCAGTAGGCATTTTTTCATTTAATTTCCTTTTGAGGGAAGGAGATTGGTTAGGAAATAACTGGCAAAATGGATGGACGAAATCCATATAAGAGTTTTCCAGAAAATGGCGTAAAATATTATTTTTTTATATAAAAATGGCGAAATAAAACACTATTATGATTGGTTAATTAATTAATATAGGAGCTGTACTAACTAAATTAAAAGGCTTAAGGCTTAATAATTAATTTGGCTAGACCTATATACTAAATAAAATAACAATTTAATCTATTGTTTAACTGCTTATAAATACAATTGCCGCAACCTTAATTTATACTTACATAGTAGCACCTCTAAACTCGTTTTTGATGTGCAGCAATCAACAAAGATTTACTCATCCAGGTACAATAAACCAAAAATGGAAAGTAAAAAAACTGTGAATGCGTACATTTCCAGTTTTTTGGTGTATTTCGACTCACTTGAGTGATAACAACACTATGATTACTAATTCAAAATCTTGATTTATAGAAATAAAACAATAATATGTGATGCAGATAGCTGCGGTGAGCTATTGCAAAAAAAAAGAAAAAGAAAAAGGGTATAAAATACCAAGGTTGTCCAACTGCTAATAGCTAAGCCAACGAAGCAAGCATTTACACTTGAACAGTTTTCTTTTGTTCCGTGTGTCTTAATAAAATTAAAAAAGGAAAGAATCAAAACAAAGAGTAAAACCAACACTTTAGTGAACTCGCACTTTTCTATCTAAAGGTTGAGTGAGAGGTATAACTTGGAAAATTAAATAAGTTTTAGAGCATACGAGCTTTAAAATATCTAGCAGCAAAAGTAGAAAAAAGTAGAGTAATACTTGCTCAAAGAAAATCAGAATTTGTATCACTTGTCAAAAACGTGTACATAACATGGATAGGAAAATAAACTTGCATCAAAAAGACACTTTCACAAAATTCTTTTCGAGTGACTTTGTAATCAAAAAAATTAGAAAAGCACTAGACATACCTCCAAAATATACGCGGGGGAGTTGGAAGTACCATGAAGAATTTCCGTCGCCACCACCACCGTACTGGATATCTGAGAACACTCCTGCGTATTATATAGCAATAGAAATGGGTGTTGATGCATCACCATTTTACGCCAATCCCTAGACGCGAACCCTAACTTCTGGTAGTAGTAAAAGGCGTATTTGTAGGATATCACATAACCACTACAGCGGGTTGACGCCTACCCACTGTTCACTCTTTAAGCCTAAAAACAGGGGTTTTAAACACAAGTTCGATAAGGGAAACTATATATTAGCATGGAATTGGGTGCTCAAACATCTACATAGCTTACATTTGATAATGCCTTATTATTATTTTATACTAGCCAATTGTTTTGTATTATTTACACAGTATTTATTTGTGATAGAAAGAAGTGTAGGCAAAGTGCATACATATCTACTAATAAATATCGGAAATTTAGTCGGGCTGAGTAGTCTGGTTGATAGTTTAAAACGATTTGCGTTACAATATTAGTGGGTAATATCGACGGATATTGCGTATTGTTATTATTTTAGACATCAAGCAGTAGTATGTATGCGCATATATGTGTATGTGTGTTCACAGCCACAACATCCTTCTTGTTCCAGGTAAAATTTGATCGAGTATTAAAGATGTAACACGATTTGATACCTTGCTGAAAAACATATTTCGTGCTTTGAAATAAGTAATATCGCAACTTGGGCCGTTTTCAACTGAAAATAAGCTGTACTGTAAAAATTCGAAGCTTACAGATAAAACACCATTCGAGCAATTTTATTCTTGTTGCTTTATACCTCTGATTTAAATAAACATGAACATGTCGCATTTTCAACAGAATAAAAGCCAAATTAGCATATATTATATGCCCAGGATCCTATTGTTCTTTGTAATTTTGAAATAAACGTGGCAAAAAGGAGCTTTTATTTTTATTTTGGTCAATGCGTTACTGGAGAAGTATATGATTCTAAAGATATCCCTGTTGGTGGACTGGCTGGAGTCTATGACTGGGATTGGCAGTAAAATACTACCGAAAGATAAATGATTTTTTTATTAGTACTTGTACTGGTCCACAATACACTGCACAATGTGATAAATGTTTCAAGCAGCTTTACTATGCTCAATGAGTAAAAAAGTGCAAAATACAAAAATTCCATGCTCATGGGAGATATTTTTTAAACCAGAGTTGGCAGGTGGTGTAGAGAGACGAAAAAAATGCTATGAAAGGGGTAGATATATTCCACTATAACCAGATACTTTGATTACATTCAACTTGCTCTTTTAGATATACACATGAAGAGGTTTGATTCAGATAAAAGACTCCTTGTTTCGTTCTATTTCACTATGAGCTTACTCGAAAAACGTTATATAGCTGAAATAGGATGCATAATTGTATTTTATTATACCGTTAAGTGAGTATGGTATGAATAGGCATAAATAACTTGCTCACATTACGCTTGACACCGTGGTAGCTGCGTATATCGCATCTGCTATACCGACCTTATTTATTTCAAGCACTCCACCTTATGAAGCATTACAGTGTGCCTACCAAGAGTAAAATGCTGATAGTACCACTGTATGGTTTAGACCTCATTCACAATTACAGTTATTTGGATAGAGCTAATAAATAATACCTTATACGATTTATTTTTTTTGGGGGAGTAGCGTAAAAATAAAATTGTTAATTAGCCAACTATGGAGAAACGTAGCAATTAACCTACTCGTTCATTTCAACTATCCACTAGATACATAATGTACTATTATTAAGAAAAAGACGTTGTAAATATTTTGTTTTCAGCAGATAGAGCACAATATACCTGTTTTTGGTATCATTGAAATACCTGATATTAATATGTTTGTTGTTTGATTCTCTCAGCTACAGTACTTTGTCATAGTAATCAAAATACATAACAGCAATCAAAATACATAACAGCAATCAAAATAAATTGCACATAGATTGTGACAGTGTGGTTTTCATGGGGCTAGAATGAATATAAACGCTAAAAGTCTAAGAATCGGTTTTCTTTCCCAAAAATATTTGCGAGTAAATCACTGTATAAATTAAAATGAAACTGCGAAAAAAAATTTATTAAGAAATGTGGGTAGTAATTTTTGTAAAAATGACTCCCACACTTAATTACCTCTATTTCTCATATTAATGTGGCAGGTAAAACTGTGTTAAGAATTTGGTAAATTAAATTCACTAACTAATAGTTGATAAAAAGACGCAAATAGCATTTGTGATTAATTAACCTCATTGGTAAAATGATAAAATTATTTGCGTAACCCAATAGGTTGCAGGTACTCGTAGCAATTAAACTTGATGTCCATTGTCAGCATTGTTAAACTTTAAAGATGATGTTAACTGTGGTTAACGAAGGGAAATGTGTGCAGCACTCAAGCTGTAAATACACCCTATAGAATCTCTAAGATTACAAGTACAAAATATTGCTTCCCAAAAACTGCGTCTTCCCACTCGTATTTTTTATTAAGAGAAAAGTAACAGGAACCCGAAGAGCTTCATTAGAGTACAACACTAGAGCTTTTTTGACACTTGTAGTAAAAACCTGAGAGAAAACAATGGTAAATATGGTAACAAGTGCCACTATTCCTATCGGCTGTAAACTCAGTTAAGACGATAGTTTAATGAATTGGCACTTTTCAGCGCCAGAGGTAAGGATACCAGGCAATTAAATATCTTTTACCACACCCGGTGCAGCTGTTGGAGAATATCCAGATTTGTGACTGATCTTTTCCCTACATTTACAAAAATAAGGTATAAAATACTCGGTATTAGTCAATATATGCGAAATAATAAAAAAATGAGGTGGCATGTAACCAGTCTGGGTGGTATGAATAAAATGCGTGTGTAAGAGAAATGGTGATACCCTGCTGCTATTTTATATCATTTCGGTGTCCGTCAAACTAAAACCGAGTTTTTGCATTTGGTGTTACGTCTCTTGGCCCATTTTTTGAGAACCCCATTCAATGCAGTTTGAATTGTTCATACTTGACAAAGGAGTGGAGTAGGTGGGGGGGGGGGCTAAATGCTCTCGAAAAATTGTTTGTGTTAGGAGAAAAAAAATACTCGTTCTGTGCGGCTCACACTCTTCCTTTTTGCTGTTATAAATTGTTTCAGTATATACAGGGATAGATTCCTTAAAAAAATGAGCAAACTGTTTCATGATGTATAAAAATGAAAAAAAATGCAACCAGTCCGAGGTTGGTATTTCAATGTGCACAGAAAAGGGTAGGTATTTCTTTTGCAACCCTCAAAAATGCTCAAATTCAGGTACTTGTGAAAACCAGCGTTTAGCAGCTTTGCTTCATAGCCCGTGAAAAGCACTAATGAATGGCACTTGCTATATCTTTTTTCAATCGGATAGAAAGCGGAAAATGGAACCAATAAACAAAACCATCGAGTAAGCATTTTCTGAATCAAATCGATTGACAATTATAAACTAGGTGGTACAAATCTTACTACCAACTAATAAGAGTCGCACAACTGATCTAGAAGCATTTATAATTTGCTGCATATCCGTAAAAAGAAAAATATACGCATTTCCCTTTAAGTATAATATTTTATGCAGATCTGCGAAAGCTGTGCGACATTCGCTGTTTGAATTTCCGATTTTTGTGGTTGAAAAAAGAGCCGCAAACCTGCTAGAAAGTTGGGTTAAAGTGTGCTTTCATTGGAGAAGATTGAGTTTAAGCCCGCTCTATTGACGTTTAAAAGTAAGCACCATCTCCCCCCGTTTTTTCTTAATTACATTGATCTGACATGTGAATGACAACATGTTTTTATTTTGCTTTGAGGAAAGAGGTGCGAGGATTGTTAATGTGATTTAAAACGAAAAAGTTCATCAGAAGCGAGAAAAAGGGGGGGGGGGAAGTAGCGTTAAAACAATGTAGTAACTTGGCAGGTAAAAACAAATCCAAAGTTGGGTGTTCTTTTTATTAAAAAATAAAGATAAAAAGAACGCTAGTTTTCTTTGGGTTTACTAGTGTTAGTTCTATATTAAAATACAAATGGATAGATATCTTTCAAAGCTAAATATACAGAATAAAAGTCGGACCACTTTGACAAGGAGAAAAATAAAGTTCTTTTAATTTAGTATTGAATTATCTTGGGAAAGATGGGGGAGGAATATCCTTTGGGATAGATTGCTTAGTAAAATTGTTGAGATAAAATAATGATAATAGCACATTTGAATAATACTTTGTCATTAATAATTATACATGTGTTTTTTATCAAGACCTAAAAATAAACCTAACTTCTAGTCTTACGGAAAGTGAAAAAAATTAGAGGTTTTAAATTAGAATAGTGATGTGGTTTTCTCGCAAAGAATAAAAAAGGCTGACAAAGTTTGTAATTGTGCTGGTATGGGAATTTGACTGTGTTGGAATAAACCATATTATTGATTCTGCATGTTATTACTTGCATAATTCAAAGGTGATGATGTGTGTGCCTTTAAAAGATTGTATGTCCTACTGCTATTATTTTTAGCTTTAGAAAAATGACAAATGAGGCGTAGTATATACGATTCAAATACTAGAAAAAACCTATTACATTACTGAAAATGTTGGGCACATTTTGCTAATGGTTTGTAATGATGTTAATAAATCCGTGTAAGAGTCACTACAACTGTAGTTTAGGATAGATCAGATAGTAGAGGAATAGATAATGTAGATGAGTTGAAGGTGTGTAGTAGCGGTTTTAATGATGCTACTTGGCTTCAGATAGGCTGAAAAGGGTACAAAGTAAGCGATATCTAATACTAACGAATCAGAAATGCGTTTTTAACGCAGAAACCACAGAGCTAAATCTAAATCGACGGTATCTTTATGGGCAAATGGTTCGGCAATGTGGAAAAAAAATTTACCTTAATAATTTATCCAAAAGGGGTAAAATTAAAAACCTGAAATGAACCTGTAAAAGGTTTACGAATTTAGCTGCAATAAAGAGTTGAGTAGCAAGTTAAAAACCGCATATATTTGGCCGTCTTTCTTTGTGATTTGTAGCGGTTTTTATCGCTAGCAAATTAATTGAGCAAACAAATGAAAACGCAGTGTACTAGCTACAAGAAACTTCTAGATAAACCTGAGAATTATTGAGATTTCCATGCTTTATTCACATAAAAAAAAATCCGTTACACATAATGTTAATATAACTAAAAAAATGTTCTTATTATTGTTGAACGATTACAGCATTATGAGAACAAAGAAAAGGAGGAAGAAAGAAGGAAAAATGTTATAGGATATGTCTTTCTAGGTTTAAGAAGAGTTGATAAAGGATACGCTTGCTGAGCTAGTCCAAAGGTATACATGTTGATAAGTCCCTTTCCCATTTCCCTTAAAAGGATGTAATATTGCAAATGAGGTAACACCAAAAAATCGCGGAGGTGTAATTATGCCCAAGAAAACCATTATTTTTTTTTTTCCGGTGATGTAGTGCTTCTGTCAGGTTCATTCTCAGATTCACCAATAGTCTTCGAATAAAAAATACTTTAGTTTACGCTTAACCCCAAAAGACTGCGTGTTTACCAAGAAAAGTGCAAGCAATGGAATATACTGAATGCCTCAGCACTTGGGGGATTGTTTAGCTAGAATTTTTTTTTGCTTGCTTGTATATCATATGTTATAGAGCCTCATTTTAAAAGTGCATAGTCTTTGCTTGCTTTAGGTTTGTAAACTCAATAGGTTTACAATATTTCCCGTTAATGAAAATATTCAAACAAATCACGAGTAGAGGATGATAAAATGTAACGTGTGATATTGCGAATGCCTGAGCACATTGGAAATGAGACGACATTCGAGTCTTGTAAAAAGAGTGTGTTTTAATATAAAGAAGCTGAATAAAGAAGCAGACTGAGACCAGTATAAGTGCATTTAATTGAAGTGAATATATGACTGATTTATTAGGTAAAATATCTAAACTCAGTATGGAATTGTAAAGGGATTCTGAAATTTTGTATCCACAAAAAAACTGAATAATGCAAAATTGCAATTTAATTTAAAGGCTCAAAAACTGAGAAAATATCTACATTTTACTACATCGATTTGTAAACAAAAAAAAAGCAATCAATTAACCAATACCAGGTTTATCAATACGGAAATTTACCAAAACCTAATAGACAGGAAATATGTAAATATGGCAACACATTAATGATGTTATACTAATTTGATTTGGTGTGCTGTGATATTATGCTAATTAGTGGTCATAAACCAAATTGTTTCGGAGCAAAATCTCCATAAAATAAAGGAAAGTGAAAAATATGTTGTTTCAAATATTATGTAAAGAAGGATTATTGCAATTTTTAATACCACCTATAAATCTCGTATTAACATTACTGTAATGGAAGTTACGCAAAAAGGAAAAAAACCACTAGAATTATGGTAATCAGGAATCAAAATCTTCATAGTTGCTAATGGTGCAGTGTGCTAATAAAAAAGATGGATACTACGCTATACACTAATCAGCAGTACTAGCGCAAATATTTGCACAAAATAAGGAGTACGAATGTAAACAAAGCAAAAAAAAACAAGCGGAAAACAGAAAATATTAAATATAAAACAGAAATCAGAAAACAGAAAACAGAAATTGTATGTATAGACAATAATATGGCTTAATTAACAGCTCTTGGTATAAATACACCATTCTAGCCAAAATAAACATTCAGTATACCAATACTTAGGAAAACTAGTGCCAATTATTTTGTATTCAATTATTATAGTATTAGCCTTACAGAGGATCTTTAGCTCTTTATTTGTGTAACATATAAAGTGGTATAGAAGAGACCACTAGCTAGTAATCTCGAGATCGCATGAACCTCCCAGGCTTTAACGAACAGCATTGATTTGAAGGTTATAGAACATCATAGCAGCTTAACTTTTTGGTGGGATACATTGAATCAAGCATAAAAAAAATCAATACGAAATACTAATAAACGAATAATAAGAAATATTAGAGGTGTATTAGAGCTCAACAAGTATACAAACTATTCTCTGGTATTTTAAAGAGGAGAAAAAGGTATACTACTCGACAATTAATTAGATACTAACGAATACCACTTGGTGTGTATGACTACAGTTTTCTTCAAGAAAACTACACGGCGTATCGTACTGGTTGAATAACTTCAGCTTTATTTCGTACGCAATCAGTTTTTGTATAATAAACAACTAACCTTACAACTTTTATGGGAACCATACAGTGTGAATGAAGTTACATTTTTTCCTTTCCAAGAATAAAAAACCAAAGACTAGAACCAGAACAATAACGGCATTACATTAAACCTTTCGGTGGTATAGATAAATGACGTTGGATTCATTTGATAAGCCGAATAGTGGCATACATGATCTAAACATGCACACCAAACATAACATTAATGTTTTGAATATAACCACGTCGATAAGACTTGAATCAAAGTCAATATATTCTCTGATTGAAAGCGTGCCCCAGGAAGGCACTGAGCTGAAAAAATGGATGGAAGCACTAGAAAGTCAGATTCATGCATGTGTGACTGGGTTTAGGAACGAGAATGGATTTCTGGAAATATTATCAGAAAATAACAGTAGAATGGAGCTTATTATCAAAGGACTGATCCTGGGTATTTCAAAATTTAAATTCCTGGGGGAATTTTTAGATTTTGTGTGGAAGTCATTTAATATCAGAAAGACCATTATTGAGGTAGCTCAAGAGATCCAGTACTATGTTAAAAGTCTAGGAGTAGAATTTAGCGAATATAATGATTACCTGAATGTGAAGAAGCGTATAAATAACAATGGGAGGTATGAGGTCAAAAAGACATTCCTGGAAGTCGTAAGCCCTGTAAGTTTATCAAACATGTATATGTTGGGTGGAGAGGGTTATGTTACGGAACTTTACTATAACATTTTGGAGGCTGAGTCTTGGTACATTGGTAAGCACGTAAAAGTGTTTAAAGGTAGCATTGAAGACCTGCAGATAAAGTTGGGCATTCCGGGTTCAGAACCCAAACACTACCTACTACTATGTCATCGATGTGTGGCAAAGGGATTAGATGTAGTCGAAGCCATTATGAAAACCCTTGAGTTGCTATCAAAGTTGGTATTTATGAATGAATATACGAAAATTCAAATGGAGACACACAGTGATAATATAACTCAAAGCTATACACAGCGATATAACTTGTTGTTAGGCAGCGTTGGCGTTTATTTAAATCATGTGTCGAAATTTTATCACGAAAACAACAACCTTAATATTGAAACCAAAAATATGGACGAACGGGTACTATCTTATAGCCTTATTAAGCTTAAAGATGTTGAAAGAGTTGCAGGCGAAAGCTCTCTGTATGAAATTGTAAAAAAAACAAAAGACCTTAAACATGATGTTTGCAGGGATTTTCTTCACCGGGATTTTGATGATCTAATAAAGCATAGTGAAAATGCATTTAATAACGAACACCCTGTGATAATAGAACTGAAAAAATTGAAGTGGGCTTATGATGTGTTGAGAACCAAGATCAAGTTGGTCAAGGAAAATGAAATAAGCAAAAGGACAAAATCGGATGACACATTAAGCGAAAAGGCGGAAAATCTAGATATGCAAGAAGTCTTTATAGAAAACCAGGATTTATTTGTCTCTGCCGACACTAGCACATCCCGCCCAAAGCTGAAGCTGAAGAAAAGTATTGTCGATTTTTTTAGCAATAGTAAAACTAGAAAACAATCTATTGGTGGCAAAAAGGGTGATATAAGCCATGTAAAAAGCATTTCTGAAGCAAGTACTAACACGCAAAACTCTGGCATAAAACAGTTTGATAATTGTACACACGACCAAGTACATGATTTTAAGAGTCATGATCATGTGCAGTTTTCCATGTCGCAACCACACATCGTTTCTGGTGAGAGCGAACAACAGCTAGATAGAGAAAAAACAATTAAAGTGTTGACGTTCGGGAATGATTCGTGGGAGATGATATCAGATTCAATACATGGCAATCTCGAGGTTGGTAAAAACGGGTACACATCTAGTTTTGGAAGCTTTTTGCAAAATAAAGGCGGTAAAAAGTTGTCATCAGGCAGCAAAAAGATGGGAGGAAGTAGTATGCTTTTTGATAAGCTCACTGAAGCATTGGACTCGCATAACAATAAGAATGATGCGAGATCGCATGAATCCAAAGGGATATTATTTGATAGTTTGGTCAGCATGAAAAATAGAAAACGACACGAGAGTAGTAGCAGCAATGTAAGTGATGTTAGTACCACTAGTGCTACAAGCAGCAACAGTTGCGGGAGTAGCAATAGAAGCAGCATAAGTAACAACAGTGTCGGGATCCACATCGAAAACCATGACTCCTTTCAACAAAAAAGTAACCCTAACAATTACCATCAGATGCAACGGGATGAGAGATGTATCCAAATTGACAGGCTTTCGTCTGACTTTGAGCTGGTTTGTGAGACGAAATACCTTTCTGAAGATCTTGAAAAGCCCCCAAAACAGCAAAGCCTGTTGGGTAGATTAATCAAAAGTAGAACTGAGCCACCTACCACCAGAAAAGAGGAAAGATCCCAAAAGGTTTTGGTGAGGAGCAGAGCGCAAAGGAAAAAATCTAACACAAACATGGATGCCAGTGTGCATTCATACTTTTCCGAGTTTGGTAAATCACATTATGGTAGTGCAGGACTGGGCGAGCTTGTTAGTAGAAGCAATTCTAATAGCAGCGGGCTTGGAAGCAGCAATTTTAATACATTGATAAACGAATTAGATAGCAAAGTTAAAACCTGGTTTTCTTCAGCTACTGGCACAGTCAAACAAAAACCTACAAGCGCTGGACCAGAAAAGGATAACTATGATATGTTTACTACTTTGGTTTCACAGGATTGCTATGAGAATCTCCTTCCCAAAACACCACTTTATAAAAGCAGAATGTCTACAGGCGAGGGTAAGCAAGCATTTCCAAAACTCGATGATATGGATATCACCGACTCCCTGCCGTCTCCACAGAGTCAACCTACTTCTAACTATGCTTCCACAGAGAAGAACGCGAAACATGACTCAATCTCCAACGAATCGATGGTATTTTCCACAGGATTGAATGGTTCGATTGATCCATATGAAATGCGAAGAACTATTTTAAAGGATGGTGATTACGTTGGACATGGAATGGACTCATTTTTAGGTGGTAACAAAAATTCAAACCGAAAAAATTCGTCCTATAGCATTAATTTCAACGTAAACAAAAACAGATTTGGAATGATTGCCGAGCAGCCTTTTAAGCTCAACAGTAACAATCTTCCTGCTTTTGAAAATATGCACTCTATAGTACACGAACGCAGACCATCAGCTCATAAACTCCTCCATACAAGATCTGCATCCAATGACCAACAATCCCAAAAACAGTCATCCAAACCTGCTTTAGAGGTAAAGATAGGCGAGGGTGGCGCAGAAAATCCAAACATGTATTCATCATTTGCTGACCTACCACAGAATAGTCCTCAGCGAACCTCGCCCAGAGGGAAAGATATTCCAGCTAAGCTTGGTTCAAAATCTGTGTGTGATCTCAAGTCTAGATGTAAAGTGGAGACAACTATGAATGCAGGGCTTTATCCCATTACCAGATCTATTTCAAATCAACTAGTCCGCGCCCAGATATCAAACAACAAAGGAGGTGATAGTTTTGAGGTTTCCAATGAATACTGGTACCTTGAACCCGAATATACGCAAACAGAACTGGATATAATTGATGGCAAGCTTATGGGTGGGACAATAAGGGCACTGGTTGAACATCTAACACCACATAACACCACTGCCGACTCAGACTTTGTAAATGCATTTTTGCTGACATTCCGTAGCTTCTGTACGCCTTTAGAATTGCTCAATCATCTAATCAGAAGATTTAATATGGAGCCACCGAATGAAATTTCTGGAGACGCCGATAAACTCCAAACATGGAGACTCAAAAAGCAGACTCCAGCACGATTAAGAGTTTGCAACGTACTCAAATCCTGGCTAGAAAGCTACTTCTACCCTGCAAGAGACTTCTACATTATCCAGGAGTTTGAAGCCTTTATCAATAACTTTCTTATAACCAACGGTCAAAAATCTTCAGGTGTGCGGATGTTGGAACTAATTAAGGAGATTTATGCTGAATATAACATATCTGGAACCGTATCATTTACCAACCGTTCCAAGGCTATAGATCGGATGCTCCGTTCAAAATTTGCAAATATGGCAAGTCTCCCTCCTCCACCCAGCCACCGTCTATCCAAACGTGTTACCTCTCTGCTTGTCAAAAACAAACCTGTAAACCTTCTTGAAATCGACCAGTTGGAGCTTGCTCGGCAGCTGACTGTGTGTGATTCAATGCTGTTTTGTTCCATTAGACCATATGAGCTGATTGATAGAAAAATCGCCAGATCCACCGACTCGCTGTGCCCGCCCAGCGTCAAGCTGATGTCATCTATTTCAAATAAAATAACACACTGGGTTATAATGTGCGTTCTTTCCGAAAACTCAGCAAAACAGCGTGCTGTTGTCTTGAAATACATGATAAATGTTGCCTACCATTGTTTCCTACTCAACAACTTCAATACTCTATTTTCTTTTGTTAGTGCCTTCAACTCAAGCTTTTTGTCCAGGCTTAAGCTTACGTGGTCGTTTTTGGGATCAAAATATAACTCTATGCTTTCTGTGTTGCAGAAAATCACAGACTCTTCACGAAATTATTGTGTTTACAGGAACTATCTTCAATCGACTTCCCACGCTTTACCATTTTTAGGAATTATTCTCACCGATTTGACCTTTGCAAATCACGGAAATCGTAACTTTAGACACGAAAACTACCCTCCTCCACTCCAGTCTGCCACCTCTACGGCCTCCTTTGCCATTCTCCCTTCTCTTTCCTCCCCCATCTCGCCTACAAACTCTGGCACCCTCACCCCTATTTCCGCACCCATTTCCACTCCAATCTCTGCCTCAACATCGTTTCCTATTTTATCTCCAAACAATAATGACAACTTAAACAACGACTTATTAGATTTGCCTAAACTATCCAAAAATGCCCTGGGCTCTTTCTTTATTTCCTCTGACTTTACTGATCTTATTTCTTCTGAAAACACCGATTTCATGCTGACAGACCCAATCCTATCACCTGACCCTGACCCTGAGTCTCCTGAAACGCCCGACCTATCTGATCTTCTAACCTCGTCCTCCAACCTTCCCATGATTAACTTTTCCAAATATACACGCGCTGTATCTATAATTCAATCGGTTCAGACTTTCCAGGTGCCCTATAATTTGACAATGATTACAGAAATCGTTGAATACCTCCAATTCTCCTTGAACCTTGCCGAGTCTCATTGGGATGATGAAAAATATTACCAGCGCAGCCTGTTATTGGAACCAAAATCATCCAATAAATAGTTTTTATCCTCTTCCCCCCTTCCTCAAAGGATTCAGTATATTGTATTTATATTATTTTTTCTTTTTGTACTATTCTGAAATGCTGTTAAATAAACTACAGTTTTGTATTTCGTTTTTGAAAGTTGCAATACATACGTTAAACTCTAAAATGGATGATGAGATTTTTCGGATTCGACGAGAGTAAAGCAGCAAGAAGTGTACTACTATAACTATACACTCTAAACGACAAAGTCTAAAGCTTCGAAGGGGTGAGTAATTGGATTTACTTACAGCTTATACGTCCTGATTGGAATTTGATTTATGGCGATAGGGAGGATAAGAACAGGTGGGTTCTGAACAGCAGAGAGGCTGGCAAAGTTGGGAACAATAGATGAAAAGTTCAATACCAGGTGCCCATTTTGTAAAAAAAACAGCTCAGAAACCATTGAACACATGTTACTGGACTGTAGATACTGGACTGTTGTTAGGTATAAAACTCTGGAACGTATCACAGATGTGTCAATTATAGGAAGTGAGGAGAGAGGTAGTAGTGAAGGATGGCGAGATTTTTTTTTTAGGGCGACTCCTTGGAGGGGTGTCAAAAAGAATGGTTACTCTCCCCGTTAAGAAGAGAGAAACCGAAGCACCATCTTTGGTTGAGCTGGTGACGGCACAATTTTTGGACGGAATATGTTGAACGAGGATGCAAATCTTAGACCGACTTAAGTCAGAAACAACCTCCTTGAACCAACGCCCGGTGGGTATGGAGTCCCTAGAGCGACAGAGGGGAATTGGTTAGGTAGATATTTATTTAACAAGCTCATTGAGCAAAAAAAATGCAGCAAGTCAAATCGGTTTTTTTTAGTTTCTTGGCCTACCACTAGAGGAGCCTGTATAAAGGTGTACTAGAATGCTTGCATGTTGTTTGTCTATTTGTTAAGATGAATCAATGCTTACATCTGGTGCGGAAAAGGTGTACCTGGAGCTTTCTAAAGTCAGCATTTAGACATCACCGATTACTCGATTGCTATTTCTTTTTTCATCTTTTGCCGGTTGCTCAGCACGTTTTTTTAGGTTCAAGAAATGACCGTTGTCAACAAATTGAATTAAAAGCCTGTATTATATTAGGTGATCCGAATAAACCATGGGCATTAAACTATATATTACTCTCTTTTAACCGTAATTCTCTGTAATAGGACATAAGTCTATTATTACCATCGTTTGTTTGTGGGATAAGCTTTTTTTGTGCAATCCAAATAGCGTAGACCTTGTTTTCCTGGGGATTCACAGCTTGGGTTTACTAGTAATTTTTTACCGCGTTCCCTAGTTTTCTTAAATCTCAGACACTTTTTTTTGGAAGAGAGGAGGGTTTAGGCATAGCCATCTTAGGCTTAAAACAAATGTTGCGGTTATTTGGTAATTTAAAATATCAACATCTACATCTGTTCAAGAATAACGGGAATAAAATGACAGTGCCGTTTTGAAAGCTCGCAGTATCGGATCTTTTTATCAGATTTTATTTTTTCCAGAAGCACCTCTGATCGGTGATGCATATTTATTTCTATTTCTATTGTGTATTCTAAAGCCAATAACTTCATTTTTAGAATTACTTTTCATGATATGCCGGCTCGACTTTTTCATGTTATAAGTCAACACCATTGATAGAATAATCTTTTTGTTTGATTTGATTACATAAACGCTATTAATGTTTGCATGTTGTGTGATTTATAAATACCAAAGCTGCGAAACTCAAAGGCGATGTAAAAAATAAATAAAAAAGAAAGGCCTACATTGTAAGTGGGTAATCATTATAAAACCACTTTAGCTATATCAGATATGATAAGAT